>JARJCM010000226.1:0-172015 GCA_029233265.1 Mycena alexandri
AACCACCAATAATTAGAACACAAGCCTGCCCTATCCTCTTCAGACCTAGGAATCACTATGTTTGACTGGTACTTTGGATTTACCAGTCCTCCGGATTCAAATTACTCCACACTGCCCGTTCCTATAGATTACTATGTTTTCGGCTCCTTTGCACTCAAAGTAACCCAAAAATTCACTTCATAGTGGAAATAATGCACTGTACATAGCTGAATAATCTGACGACCATTCGGTCGACCTACCATGCTTAAGAATGCCTGGATACGTAAGTATCTGGGTTCTAGTAGACTGCACAAGCAGGCTCGAAAAGGAAAATTTCCTTTTGGGGGTAGTGCTCACTTTTCTAACTGTACAGCCACATGTTTGTGGTTGTTGCGCCTTTGGAACAGCTTCTTTTCTACTCGTCTCTGATTGACGCTATGCCACTATGTCGAAGCGGTTCCCTTTTGTCACCGTTGTCGCATTCTGCCCGTAACGGTCTTGAGTTTGAGGGCCAGGAGCTTGTTCATTCTGAGTTTGTGGGGCTTTTTTTCGTTGTTCTCCGCTCCGGTTACTGTGGTTACCGTATTTTCCCCCGTTTGGATCACTCATGGGCTTCGGATCTTGACTTCTTCGTGCGTCTGACTCTCGAATCAGGCTCATGCCAAAGCTTGTCCGGAAAATTTGCGAAAATCGGCCTCAAAAAGCCAATTTTTTCGTCTTCTACGGCCTCAAAAAGCCACTTTCGGAGAGGGGTTGTCACGTGGGGGGTCAAAAATCGTTGTATTTTTCGGCCGCACCGTATTCAAATCACAGTGACCGACAGAACTTGACAGAACTTGGATGCCGATGACGCCGGGGCAAGCTGCCGACAACTTGATCCGAGCTGAATCACAAAAGTTGAAACCCACCTGAAAAAGCCAAATCCGGAGAAGGTCGTAAAATTTTGGCCTCAAAAAGCCAAAATTCGGACAAGGAAATCGCAAAACTTGGCCCTCAAAAAGCCAAAATTTTGGACAAGCTTTGGCGTGAGCTTCCCGGGGCCTCTCGAATCCCCTCCAACTGTGGGATGATTACGAAATTCTGAGTCGTCCTCCACTAGGCCCAGTCCTCGTCGAACCATATCAATATGTGGAGGCAACTACTTGCGAACACTGAGCATGTTGATCAATAGGCCCCGGTCGCGTTTCCGCCGTCCGCACGCTTCGCCAACTTTCACTACATTCAGATTGGTCGATTTTACTGATTTTCATCCATTTGAGCTCGGTCCCCGGCCGAGGCGGGGCTCTGTCACTTATTCTTCAGGGCTGCAGGAGACATTGGAACCTGGGTCGTTGCATATAGACAGAAGGGGAAGGAAGGATCGTGTTTGTGGTACGAGCTCACTTAAAGCGCTCCACTAGAGTTGTTGTTCTCGCAATTGGTTTGAATAGACGAACTCTGGACTTATTGGTCGAGTGCCTGGATACGTAAGTATGAGTCTATCTGGGTTTTTGTACCACCGCTTCCGGCAATATTAATGCGGCTTTTTACTCCAGATTGCATTTGATGCCTATGTTCCCACGGTTCAGTCTCCTTAACAAGGCGTGCAATTGAGGACCGCGAGCATTTGCCGGATGAAATTAACTTGAACTTTGGCATACTTGCTTAGCGTGGACATCCTCGCTGTCTGTGCTATTTGCAACCATGGACATTCCAATCGAGCAGTCACTTTACGGTGTCTAAGGATCAATGCTGCAGGGCTGGGGCTGCAGGAGACATTAGAACTTGGGTCGTTGCATATAAACAAAGGGGAAGGAAGGATCGTGGTAACGAGCTCTGAGAGAGTTGTTGTTCTCGAAATTTTGGTTGAATAGAGGAACTCTGGACTTATAAAGGGGCGTATCCAGGCTCCGCCCGGCAGGGCCATTACCGAAGAATTAAACCAAGCTGAAAAGCCGCGAGGTAACGTCACGGAAAAGTGGCCCGATATGGAAGGGTACCTCAACCGGCACTGTGCTGGGAATAGTGGGTTCGCTTAGTCGAATCGAACACCTCTTGGCTCCAGCAGCTCCGCCAGTAAAGGCGTTCGCATTTGCAGTGTTGCAGCTGCGCCCCGCGACGGGCCGACGGCGCCATTGGCAGCCCCGAAGACACCATCTCCGGGTTCGGCGGTGTGGAGCGGCTTTAGGGTAGTTGTCGTGCAGTTGTCGTGGCAATGTCGGACCTGTTCGGTCCAAAGGAATCGGTGCCTGGAAAGCAACGAGAATTTCGAGAAGTCGACTCAAGTCAAAGGCGTCAACGGCGTCAACGACGATCAACGCGTTAACGGGCCGCCAATCTCAGTGTTCCCACCAACTCTTTGCGGATCTGATGGAGTTCCTTTTCGAGATTCTAGAACGACTCTTTCGTTGCCATGGGGTTATTGCCTCCGAGATTTGCCCACTTAATACCCAATGGCGCCAGCGGATTCCTCAGCTTGAACTTTCGCCCATCTTTTTCCTCGTCTTGACGGCGAATTCACTTTCTTTCCTACGGTCCCCGTCCTTCACTTGTCCTTCATTCACTTGAGTCAACTCTGCTCTCCATCAACCTTTCAACAATCAGCAATGGTTCGCTTCGTGTTCATCGCCCTCCTTGTTCCCGCTCTTGCGGTCTTCGCTGCGCCGCTTCCCGCGAAGCGCGCATTCGCGTTCGCCCTGCAGAGGTGGGCGTCATTTAATTTTGCCCCTCGCCCCCAAGTTTTCTGACGTCCTGGACCCTGGTCAGCTATGATCAATTCCAGATCTCTGACGGTGTCGCGGGCACGGCGGAAGCTCAGGCAAACGCCCGTATTCGTCAGTACGTGGTTCCGTCTCCGCGCCGGGATCTGCTCTCATTGTCGTCTCCAGCACCCTTCCCCGCAGATTTGACCACCGTTGATGCGACCCTCCTTGGTACGCTCACCGTTTGCATCCATGTCCCCTGCCTCATATTTTGCCATTTCCAGGCCAACCTCGGTACCATGCGGGAGGCTGCTGAATCCGCGGAAACCGACGACTTTGACCCGCAGATCGCTGCCGCATCTGGCGCAGACGGTACGTTTGCTCGATACCTCATTCTAGAAGTTTTCGCGTTAATAATTTATCGATTTAGCTGCTGCGCTCCAGGTCGGCAAGATCAAGAACAAGGTCCTCAAGCTCACCGGTGAGGTGCAGCAGATCAAGATCAAGATCGCGCAAGCTTCCGCCGCCGGTAGCAGCACCTCGGATCTCGAGACCAGCCTTGCCACGGAACAGTGCGTGCCGTCCTTCCCGTTTATGTAGCAATTCTAATGCTATGCTTTGCAGGGGAAAACTCACGACGAATATCGCACTCGATGTGAAGAGCAAGGGCGCGGCTTCTAAAGGCCGGTAGCTTGATTTTTTACCGCTTCGAGTTCCGCAGACCGTCTTCCCATGTTAAGTAGTGGATTTTTGAAAATTTTAGTTCGATGCCGTTCTGCGAGTCTGATGGGAGCAAGCATTCGGCCCGGGCGTTCCTGAGCGGGACCGGCCGTGTAATTCTATGCCGAACATGAATTATTTATAACAAAATTCGTACGGCAACAGTTGAACACAACGGCTATCTACTAGGGGGTAACTTTCAGACCCTCATACCTTCCATCCCCCAGCAAGCCCCATCACATTCTGGGGATCCACCTGGGCCTTGATGGTTTTGAGCCTCGGCAGGTTACTCTCATAAATCCTCTCCGCTGGGCTGCTGAACAGGGCGTAGTTCGGATACAGCGGGGCTTCCTGCAAGCCCCATTACATTCTGGGGATCCACCTGGGCCTTGATGGTTTTGAGCCTCGGCAGGTTACTCCCATAAATCCTCTCCGCTGGGCTGCTGAACAGGGCGTAGTTCGGATCCAGCGGGGCTTCCTGAATAGCCTGACCATCTTGATTTTGCGACATTGGTCAGATGTTGGGCGCTTTGCTCCATGTAGTCTCGCATGATCGCGTCATATTTGGGGAGGTTCCAGTTAAATTGGATTTGGAGTGGGACGAACCTCGGCGAGCGGAGGGAATGGGTAAGCCGTCGCACTGGTGTTGTGGTGTAGAGGGTTTAGAGGAATGGCTCCATATAATACTGAGCGCTCGCATTGATTGAGGCGAGACGAGCTGCCCAGAACTGAATTTAACTACTTTAACGACCAAAGGTACGGGATAACGGATTCATCGATCGGCAATCAGTATAAATTCCCATAAATGGACGTCCGGCAAATGCCAGAGCGATTTTTTTCCCGGCCTATTTCGGCCAAGAAACCCGTTCGTCACCGTCACCTACCCCCAAATTAACACACCAACAAAAAAAAGAAATTTCGGCCTGGGTGAATCGGTTCCCGAAAGCATCAGATTAGGCTGCAATAAGGGGAAGTTTCCCAGGTACTGTATGAACTGCCATCGTCGTGCCAGGTCGTGCCTGTCCATCAGCGGTCAGATAACGAGAGAGAGAGAGAAACATACAACTGTCAAAACCATTTGGGGATTCAGACTTTCTTTGCAGCGGTCCGAAGCAGCCAACACCTGGAGCTGACCAAGCCTACACAAGAAGACATCACATGGTGTCGCGCCCGAGGGGATCCCGCCGCAAAATCAACATCCAGTGCGTAGCTTAAGATTTGACCTTACTCTGAACCCAAATACACCGGACTTAGATTCAGGTCGGAATTAGAGGCGCTTGTGACATTCGAGAAAAGTAGTTGTTGCGCGAACTCGGCGTGACCATTGTGGACGTATTCTTCGACAGCTGGGATGGCTAGAAATAAGAAAATGGCAACTCGAGCATCCGATGCGCGTGCTGTAGGGAAGTCGGACATGACGTGGGGTGATCACGTCTAAGTAAATTCTCCAACCAAAAATATGCCCCCTCATAACCGCGCCGGTGGTAATTTACTCTTCCCCAGAATATCAAAGATAATCTGTGCAAACTCCCTAGGATGGGTTTGCACAGCCTGCAAAAAAATGGGACTCGTCAAGCTGTAGAAGAAAACACGAGAGGAAGCGCACCAAATGGCCGGCATTGGGAATCCTTGTGAGTGATGCGAGGTTCTGTTCACCACCTACGCCGTCCCGAAGAAATTCGTCCTGCACATCGCGAGGCCTGCATGCAAGTGAACTACTTGTACGTAGGATACGACAGCAGCACACACAGATAATCGGCGAGACCACCGTAGATGATGTGAGTTGGGACACGTTTGACGATCGAGCTCATCATGCGGTATACTACGGAGCTTGCTAGTGTGTCGCGGTATACAGCCTTGAAACATTAATGAGTGAATAACGAAGTAAGAGTACCGTACTGACAGTTTCTTGTCTTCGCGTGCACTTCAACGTCACGCCCTCTTTGTCGGGATACTCTAGCGAAGGGAGCGCCGTGAGCGCATGTTCCTACCAAGTGGGCACGTCGTTATGAAGCAAGCAAGACATTGGCGCAATGGAGCGTTCGAACCACGTATTTCCGCAAGACACGGTCGTCCCAGCCTTTCCACGGCTGGCGCGTCTTGAAGGACTTGTATGCGTCTTCACGGGAAGGCCAGACGTCGCGCCGATTTTCGGAGCCATCGGTGAGGAATTTCATCAATTTGGTGCCAGCGCTCGGGCGGAGACACATTATTTCGAGGAGGATGAGCCGTTCGGGTTTCAGTGTCGGCTGATACGTCAGCGCAAAGACTCTGTGTGATAAGATCGGGAATGCAGCAAAGTGTGATTCCAGTTGAAATGGGGAACGGGAGAGGGAGAGGGAGGGAGAGAAAGACGCACAAAGCGGCGGCGGCGAAAGAGTGGCCGACGAAAACGAGCCGTCGCGTGCTGAAGTCGACATCGACACCAGTGCCGAGGCCAGACAAGAACACGTGTATCCCGCGCGCGTATTCTTGCCACCCGACTACGACAATCAAAAAAATTGGTTCATGAAATGAGGAACGGGACCTACATATTGGCTCATATCCCCAGCGCAGCGTCGCTTCGTTCAGCAGCGCCGCATCCCCATGGTTGGGGACAGTCAATCGACCATGCCTCGCGGATTTTAGGACACCAGCCATGAGTATTATCGAGAAGAGTGTACAAGTCCTCCAGTGTGGGCTCGTAAATTTCCTTGTGAAAGCTGGTTCCATGGGCGAAGATGAGCGTGAGAGCGTCTGGATCGTTGACATGAGGAGATGTGGGATCCCAGTATCGCTTCGCCGTCAGAAGTAAAGGGAAGTTGGGTCGTGGGTCGAACACGTAGGACTGGGAAGTCAGAGTGGACATGATGAAGGTAAAGCGCGAAGAAAGCCGGAAACGTGAGTAACTTGATCTCAATCATGATCCCAATCGGGCCCATTGGGGATATGCGCCGTTGTTTGAACCAATTGAACTTCGGTTGATTCGAGAGCAGAAAATTAACACCCAGTCGTTCCAACCGGAGCGACCCAAGATTCTCAGTTGAAAAAAGAACGAAATAGCTACACACATGCCCTGGTTGACGGAATCGTAGAAACTTTTGCCGTACTGAGTCGGAACTACCAGCCGTCCACTGCCAAATCCTTTTATTCAAAATAGACTTCTCGTGCAATGATACCGGAGCTGCCTCTCTACTAGGCTGATAGCGCTCAATCTTTCACCATGCAGGGAAAAACTGCTCATAACCGCGCTTGCGGCGAGTTACCCTTCGCCAAAATATCGAAGATAATCTGCGCAAACTCCCGAGGATGGGTTTGCACGGCCTGCAGAAGATCACATCTGTCAAGCGGCAAATAAGACGCAAACGAGGGCGCACTAAATGGCCGGCATTGGGAATCCGCGTAAGGGATGCGAGGACCTGTTCGCCACCGACGCTATTCCCGACAAAGTCGTCTTCATCAGCAAACCCTGGGCCCACTCTAGAGTACTACAGAGCACTCTATAGTGCTGTAGTGTCTGTAGTGTCTGTAGTGAAGGTCCATGTCTATAGAGTGCTCCATAGTAGGCCCAGGACTATAGAGTACTCCATAGTAGGCCCCAGGACTATAGAGTGCTCCATAGTAGGGCCCAGGACTATAGAGTGCTCTGTAGTGCAGGGCTCAAAACCCAAGAAAAGTAACCTTACCTTGCCATTCAACCCCTTCTTTCAACCAAGTTTGAAGTTAACTGGAACGGAAATGAGTCTAAATTCCAGGAGGTACTTCGGATTGAACAGAGATATGTAATGTAATTAAAGTGTTTCCTGACAGGATCGAACTCGCGACCGCATGCATTCGAGCAAAATACAGGACTAGGTGCACTACCAACTGGGCTAAGAGACCATGTAGAACTGAAGTACCTACTGTGATAGGTGGGTACCCTCTGGTCTCCAGGTCAGTTTACTTCCTGACAAGTAACTCTTCAGGTTCTTGCCTACCGTTAACGTGTTCAACGGTCACTCCCATCTCCTTTGCTGAAAAATGCATATTCTGGAAATTTCTCGAAGGTATATGGGATAAAATATTTGCCAGACTAAAAATAGACCCTGAACGAAAGTTGTAGAGTTCGAAAAGAGCTATAAGTGTTGTCTAGCACAGATTTTCCTTAGATAGCTTTGTTGAGGCAAAAAAACGCGAAATACTTTCTCAGACACGGCGGTTTTGAAAGCCAGAACAAAAAAAAAAAAGGACTTTCAGCGACTTGAAGGACAAACAGTACTTTGTTCATACAATATGAATCATACCTACTCATTCAGAATGGATTTTGACAGATTATAAGCAGCCACAGTCATGTGAGCTCGAATCAAGTTGACCCCCAACGTTCGGGAAGGTGGCAAATGAAAAGTTAAGAGGAAGAAAACATAAGTTGAATATTCACTACAGAGTACTACAGAGCACTCTGTAGTAGGGGCCTTGCTACAGAGTGCTCTGTAGTAGGGGCCTTACTACATAGTGCTCTGTAGTAGGGCCCCTCCTATGGAGTACTACAGAGTAAGGCCCGTACTACAGAGTGCTCTGTAGTAAGGCCGCTACTACAGAGTACTCCGTAGTAGGGGCCTAACTACAGAGGACTCCATAGTAGGGAGCCCAACTACAGAGTCCTCTGTAGTACGGGCCTTACTACAGAGTCCTCTGTAGTACTCCATAGGAGGGGCCGTACTATAGAGCACTCTGTAGTAAGGCCCCTACTACGGAGTGCTCTGTAGTACTCTGTAGTTGGGCCTCTACTACAGGCCACTACAGGCCACTACCGGCCACTACCGGGAAAATCAGGGTTTGCTGATGTTGCACATCGCGGGGCCTGCCCCCACGTAAACGCCGGACTCATCCAGGTGTGACAAGGAGGCGGTACGCACAGAGAGTCCGCTAGACTGCCATAAATGACATGGGTTTGGACAAGCTTGACGATGGATCCCATCATACGGTACACTACGGCGCTTGCCAGCGGATCGCGGTACACGGCCTTGGAAAATCAACGCATGGAAGCTTGACTGAGACACCATACTGACTGTTTCCTGCTGCCGCGTGCACTTCAACGTAACACCTTCTTTGTCGGGATGTCCAGTGTGGGGAGGTCCGTAAGAGCGTGTTCCTAGTAGCAAGCGATCCATCCCAGGGTTATGAAGTAAAACGTTGGCAGAATGGAGCGTCCGAACCACGTATTTTTGCAGAACACGGTCGTCCCAGCTCTTCCATGGCTGGCGTGCCTTAAATGCCTGGTAGGCATTCTTACGAGAAGGCCAAATGTCGCGTCGGTTTTGGGAGCCCTCGGTGACAAACTGCATCATCTTAGGCACTGCGTTCGCGCGGATACACATGATTTCGACCAGGATAAGTTGTTCAGGTTTCACTGGCGGCTGATATGTCAAAGTCAAGACTCTGATAATGCAAAAAATAAGGCTCGGTCTCGCCTGAAGATCGGAAGAGGGAGAAGGACCCACAAAGCAACGGCGGAGAAGGAGTGGCCGACGAAGACCAACCGACGTTTGCTGAAATCTACGTCGACGCCAGGTGTCCACACCATCTTCGTCACTTCGTTACTTCGCGTAATTTGACGGATCTTCGTGACTTTGATGAAAACCAGTGAATGTTCGTGACACTGGCATATTTTGGGAATGTTCGTGAGTTGTTTGTTACACGGCAACTACTCTACACATCACGAAGTGACGGGTATCAGCGTTGTGCCGAACATGGCCGGTTAGGTTCGGGTTAGGTGGTTAGGGGTTTGGGTTAGGTGGTTAGGGTGGTTAGAGGCTTGGGTTAGGTGGTTAGGGTGGTTATAGGTTAGTGGTTAGGGTTCTGGTTAAAGGTTAGCGTTAGGGTAAGGTATCTGTATGAAAAACCCGCCCGGCCTTGTGTGAAGGAACAATGATGGCCGGTGCTTCCGGGTTCTTGAACGTGCCGAGTTAAGTGACGAACTTTCCCAAAAACATGCCAATGTGACGAATATTCACAGGTTTTCATCAAAGTTACGAAGATCCGCGAATGTAAGCGAAGTAACTAAGTGACGAAGGTGAGGTATACTCCGACGCCAGTCCCGAGACCGGACAAAAATGCGTGTATCCCACGAGCATATTCTTGCCATCCAACTATGACCCATGGTTGGTGAGACAAGCACGGGCAGCGGAATGGTAACAGCACCTACATATTGGCTCATAGCCCCAGCGCAGCATCGCTTCGTTCAGTATTGCAGCATCGCCGTGGTTGGGACAGTCAATCGCCCACGCATCGCGGATCTTAGGATTGGGGCCGCGGGTATTATTATCAGGTAGAGTGTAGAGGTCTTCGAGTGTGAGCTCATAAGTTTCCTTGTGCAAACCGGTTCCGCGAGCAAAGACGAGCGTAACTGCGTCTGGATCGTCCACATGCCAAGATGACGAATCCCAGTATCGTTTCGCCGTCAGAAGGAGAGGGAAGTTAGGACGCGGATCGAAGACGTAGGACTGGGAAGTTAAGGTGGGTATGGCGGAAGGGGAGGGGAAGGGAGACTGGAAACGTGAGATAAGTGGGTCCCATTCATCAGCGGGGTATGAAGCCGGTGTCCAGGAAGTACGCCGATGCGCATATCATATGCAGCTACAGACAAGCCAGAAACGCTCCACGGAGTCAGCGAGAAGAACGAAACCTAAACCAACCTCGGGTCCATAAAAATGCACTTTCATGGCATGCACCGTTGAACTGACCGGCCTTGAAAATTTCCGAATTCTTCCCTGCGCGGGCCTTCAACCAGGCTTCACCCAATTTTTGAAACTGGTCTTCTTTCCCAACGCGTCGTGAGTTAAGAGAAACGCCGAGATATGAGGGCAGGTGGGCGCGGAGAAGACCATGGCACATAGAAAAGTTTGATACAAAATTGCCTTACGAATGCACAACGGTTTCTTCTACAACTGGCAGAGCTTCGATCCACTCTAGAATAATGGCGTTAACTTCTGCGGCGTGTGATTGGACTCCCCAGTGATCTCCAGCAACTTCTTTCCGCGTCACCGGTCCCTTCGCAAAGCTGTCAATAGCGGTATCTCCAAGGATCGGCCGACAAAAAGAATCCTTCGTGAAAGGAATGTAAAGAAGTGGTTGTATGACTTGACTTGCAGCGGCAGCGGAGGATATGTCTGTGCACAATAAAGTTAGAAGGAGACCTCATTCCGGACACTCGCGTCGTCTTCGGCGTTGACCTTCTCGATTTGCACCCTGTACCAACATAGCGGGCCTGAAAGGCCGCCACTGAGGAGAGACTGCTTGAAGCCTTCGGTCTCCTACGGCGGGGTAAGTCGTCTCATTTGCGGCACCTGTTGCAGTAATTTACCTCCTGACGCATATACGATGGGAGACCTGCTGTCTTGTCCGCTTCAAGCCATGCCCGCGCCCCTCCGTCAACGCACAGATGGTCCTTCGACAACCGCGGGGACTCGGGGAAGAACAGACTGATGAAAGAGTCGATCTGAAAGCAGCGTTCCGTGAAGAGAAATGGGTACAATGAATACGGCGCGTACATGTTTCTCGATGACTGTTGCAGCGTCTGGCTCGGTAAAAAATCGCATGAACGCGAAGACGTCGTAGCCGAAAATCTTCGATGCCTCAGGGGAACGAGTAATAATGTCTGCGTTCGGTAAAACCGGTGGATAGTAGCCCACAGCCAAGAAGCCACAAGCAGAGACGCGTCGGGGATGATGATTAACCAGACGGGACACTGCCAAGGAGCCCCTTTGGTCCCACAAGTTACTCTGAGACATTAATCAAGGGCGATTGGGGCGTACCAGTCGTGCGCAATTGCGATAACCTGCTGGAGTTCTTCTGCGTCGAGTATGTCGGCAATGTCTCGGGCATGACTGCTGCCAACGTATAACTTGGGATCCATCGGCTTGTCAGTCCCGCCATATCCTAGAAGGTCGGGAACCAGGAGACCGTAGCCCAAAGGCTCGAAGAACGCAACTTGTTCGCGCCAAAGGCTCGAGGGCAAGGGAAATCCGTGCGCAAAGAAAATAACCGGCTTCCCATTCGTGGCAGGAGTGGAAAAGTAAGAGTATTTGAGCCCTCGCTGGGTCTTTATTTGCTTGTAACGGCTCTGTTCCATTCGTGGTAAACTCTGATACAGCAGGTTGAGGTTGAGGTTAGGAGCAGGTTTTGCACTAAACGCTGATCAACTGACCGGTGATGTCTAAGGCTCCAACCGTTTCCGTCTGAAAACCGTTTCAAACGGTTATAACCGTTTTTATTTCCATTTTATTTGATGGCACAGGCAAACAGTTTTTAAACTGTTTTCAAACCATTTAAACCATTACCTTTCTCCCCTGACCCCTTTCTGTACCTCTTGCAGTCCTTGACAGGCATGAAACCACTCACTACAGATTGAACCTATCTGTGTTTTACTGCAACTCGTGAACAGAGCTTGGATTGAAAATCAACAACCGTGGGAATCCTCGCTTTTGGGAAATTGCGATTCATGTGCTAAGGCGGAATGAGGGCCGAAAAAGGTGCAGCACCCGAAGAAAGGTTTTCGAGGGCCAGAAGGTCATTTGGCATCCCACCCTGGTGAAATAGTGCCAGATTGAACATAGTTGACACAAAGGAGAATTATACTCTTGACCTCCGAGAAAAAACAGTTTTAAAAACAGTTTGAAACGGTTTTAGACGGTATAAAAACCGTTTCCGTTTTAGTTTGCCTAGTCCTTCAAACTAAAATCAAATGGTTGGAGCCTTAGTGATGTCGCATCACAAAAAGCTGGCGCAGAGGCTGGATTTTCTTCTCGTGCGTCCCAGGTGCACACTGCTCGGAATCATTTCTTTCGAGTTTCGATCGTGCCAACTTGTAGAACTTGAGTTCCAAGACCCCTCCCTCCTTCCCGCGGCACAATTAAATAAAGCTTCTACAGCATTTAAAATTTCCACAGCATCCTCCGGGATTCCTCCCCGCAGGTGAGTTGAATACTTCCAAAAAAAAAAAAATGCAGGCGCCCCCAAGACCCAACCTGAAGACGCTCACCTTGCGTAATCGAGCCTCCCTCAGTTCGGCCGTGACTTGGCCACGCGCCGCGTTTTATGAGTATGCTCCGGTAGCCAGGGTTCAACCAGTGTTTTTTTTTCTTTCGAGTAGGCCAACTCGGGGAACAGTATCTCGGCAACGCTCTCCGCAGGACGCTGTCGCGGCGCGTAACACACAATGTGAAGTGCAATGAAGCCAGAAAAACTTGAAGACGATATGAATACCCGACCTGGTTTCGACCCAGAATGAAAGTTCTAGGGTGAACTCAAAACAGTCCTAGATGGTTGAAGCTACTGTGTGCATTCGAATCGACACACGCGCACCACTACACCCGGGGCTCAGTCGAATAACTTAACCCGACTAAATTACTCAAACACTTACAGGGAGCGGTTAATGCATGCATTGCGCCCGGCGAGCGTTTTGCGACTTCTCTCCTGGGAACCCGTCAATCCGCCGATTGCACCTCGTGAGTGGAGCGAAGCTCCAAAATAAGGGGAATACATGGAGGGTGCGCGACCATCTGGGCGGTGCACGTCGAACTTTGTGGACAAAACCGGAAATTGCCCTAAGTCGTCTCTTCCGGCCGCCCGAGGTCGGCGACTGAAAGACCTTGTATCCACCGTAGGATTGTGTCATTGACCTCCAAGGCGTGCGATTGAACTGCCCAGTGATCTCCACCAACTTCTTCCCGCGTCACTGGTCCCTTCGCAAATCTGTCCATAGCGGTATCCCCGAAGACAGGTGGAGCGATAAGGTCCTCCGTGAAGGGGATGAAAAGCAGAGGCTGCACGACTTCTCTCGCGGTGGAGGAGATAGCTATGCACAACAAAATCAAATGTTGAACACATTCGACTGTGCTTGGTACGCACTCGCGTCGTCTTCGGCGTTGGCCTCATCTATTTGTAGCCTGAACCAACAGAGGGGGCCCGAAAGACCCCCATTAAGAAGGGAATCCTTAAGGAGTTGTTTGTCCTGGGTGATATTAGCGCCATTTCCAGAAAACAGTCCAGTCAAGAAGCTACCTCCTCAGTCATGTACGACGGAAGACCTGCCGTCTTGTTCCCTTCAAGCCATGCCTGCGTCCCTCCGTCGACACACAAATGGTCTGTCCACGAGTGGGGGGACTCCGGGAAGAACAGACCAATGAAGGAGTCGATCTGAAGTTCGTGAGCAGCAATATTTTCAATAGGTATTGGGTTTATACATGTTTCTCGATGAGTGTTGCTGGGTCTGGCTGGACAAAAAAGCGCATGAACACAAATATGTCGTAGCCAAATATCTCCGATGCCTCAGGGGAACGAGTAATAAGGTCTGCGTTCTGTACAACCGGCGGAAAATACCCCCCGGCGAGAAAGCCACAGGCGGAGACACGTTGGGGATGGTGATTAACCAGTCTAGACACTGCAAAGGAACCCCTTCGCAATTCACCCGACAAGTTAGATTGTACACATTACGAGAAGCGCCTTGGGGCCTACCAGTCATGTCCGATCGCGATAACCTGCTCGAGTCCTTCTGCCTCGAAGATGTCAAGAAAGTCATTAGCATGGCCACTGCCAACGTATAGCTTGGGGTCGGTGGGTTTGTCAGTCCCGCCATATCCCAGCAGGTCGGGAACGAGGAGACCATAGCCCAAGGGTTCGAAGAACGCGACCTGCCTGCGCCAAAAGCTGGAGCCGCCGGGGAATCCGTGGGCAAAGAAGAGAACCGGTTTGCTGGTCGCGGGTGGAGAAAAGTAGTATGAGTAGTTGAACCCACGCTTTGTCTTCACTTGCTTGTAACGGCTGCGTTCCATTCCTTGAAAACTTCGATGAGAGCTGGGGGCTCTGAGGAATCTGATAAAGATCTCACACGAATTGCACGCAAACTTGACGCACTCGTTGAATTGGCGGAGAGTTCCGGCTGGAAGCAGTGTTTGATCCGCAATTCAATTCAACCCAAGTTCGACCTTGGTCTGTAGACTTGTAATCAGTTGTACACTACGGCCAAAAATCGGTGCAAGCACTATGCCATAGGCAGACTAGTACAACTCGGAATTAGTCAAAGGGCTGAGCGCTCAGCGCAGAGTTTGAAAAAATCCCCCCCTCAGCTGGATTTTGCTCAATTCAGGGGTGTTATATTGACTTTGGTGAAGCCATATAAGGTCATATAATATCAAAAGGTACCTCATACTGTACTATTTCGACCAAGTGTTCACGCCACCCGTCACGATAGGTGTTCATTCCTCGGCAATCAATCGAAATTACCATAAATTGACGGCCGGCAAGTGCCGGCCGAGATTTTTTTAAACAGTTTTTATCCCTATTTCAGCCCCAAAATTGGACACACGTACCCCAAATTAGTTGAGTTCACGACCCTCCATCACCTGTCACCTGAACACTTGGTCAAAATAGTACAGTATAATGTCAAAACCAGTGCTTAGTCTCGGACCAAACTCTCATGACATCCCAATCTGGGACCCCTGTCATGAGAGTCTGGGCTTCTGTCAGCCCGTTAACCGGACCATTGCGCTATCAAATTTTGATCTACTTTGTGATGAGTTTTGGCATAAGTTCCCATCGGTTAGCGTACCGTCGCACCCCTATCTTCTACCTCTTTGTAAGTGCATTTAAGGCACACGACAACCGTGTGCCTGGGTTTTTGCCCCTCGTGTTATCAATGTCTCAAACAACCTACAAATTTCGAGTGGCCGTGTGTGAGCAGTTGAATGTTCTCCTAACGAGAATTCGCATTCAGGCCTTTCGGAGGTTGCGGCATCTCGGGCCTATCACTGGCCACCTTCATTAGCAAATTCACGGACAATGACCCAGAATCTCGCATCGCCGTCGATATTTATGAGGCCAAACCCGAGGTCTCCACTCTTGGTGCGGGTGTCGGAATTTGGAAGCGGACCTGGCAAGCGCTTCAGGATCTCAATGGTTTTAAAGAGGATGTTCTCGCGAAGGGGTTCAAGGTCCCAATCGACGGGCAATATAAGTGTCCCAATGCTGGATACGCCGTCCTCATAAATTGTTCCTGGTAGCTCAAGGCCCTGTTTTCCGCAAATCTAATCAGCCCACAGAGGGTTATGATTTCCACAGTCATATATCATGCCATGTACCAACTCTGCTCGACATTCTCCAATCGAAGCTGTCCTCCGATTGCCAGATCCACACCTCGAAAAAACTGGGGGGCTATGTCGTCCTACAGAACGGTTCCACTCAGTTGACATTCTCAGAGGGCTCAACTACCACTACCGACATCGTTGTTGGTGCTGACGGCGTCCACTCTGCCGCTCGAGGAGCCATGTTCAAGTCCCTCGGTGACGGATATGAGCAGTACATTCTGCCTGCTTTCAGTGGTAGAATTGCCTATTGCGGTGGGATTCCTAGGGCCAAGTTTGCGACCTTTCCCGCGCACTCAGCACTCGATCATCCGAAAGCTGTGAGCTTTTACCTTTGACTACAGTCCATCCAGCCGCTGAACTGTTGTCAATTACTGTGGAAAGAGCATGGTGGGTCTTATCATTAAAATCCCCGCAAAATCCTTACTAACGTCGCCTAGCATGTAATCTCACATCCCATTGGACCCAATATTGGCATGACACAGGGGGCAAACATAGCCGCACCTGTCATAAGCGCAACCAAGCCGCAACCGAACGGGACTTGCTGCGTCCTCGCCATGTACTTGCAAATTATTATGTAATATGGTGAGCTCTCCGTGCATGGGTTCGATTCTGGGCAAGGCCATTTTCACAATTCCAGTGTTACCACCCATGATGAGTCCAACTAAATGTGCCTCCAGTTCCACTTGATGATAAATGAACACATGAGAAGATATGTCTTTGATTTGACTAAATTTCAATGCTCGACAAGTAGATGCTGGCATTCTCAGGTGTATTATGGCCTAACAAGCATTTACAGGACATACTGAGCACAGTTTTCAGAATCACGCCTGGTCCCGAGATTTGCCACCCTGTCAAAAAGCCAAGCACTTGTCTTGTCTGGCATCAGTAGGTGAAAAGCCTTGTGCAGCCCCAGGGAATAGCCTGCTAAAACTTTGCAGCGGAACATGTCCGTTCTCTGCATTCCTCATGGTCCCCTTTCAAATGCTACAAAAGCACCTCACCTCCATCAAGTCTTTTTGTCATGTCCCCGCACCGCACAATTGTGGGCAATGCCCCGCATTTTATATATCTGTATACATCTCTGGGAGCATTCCCAAGGCATTGTCCCCTTTCCAGATGAAAATTGATCCCTGAAGTTAATTTTCTTAGGGCCAATAGTCATCACACTATATATTTCTGATGTCTCATGATGCTGCAATAAAAAACATGTCCGATCCTAAAAGAATGTGATGGGTAGGAATCGAACCCATGCACGAATACATCACTGTATTACATAAGTACGTGCAAGGACGCAGCAAGTACACAGCGAGTCCCGTTCGGTTGCGGCTTGGTTGCGGCTATGACAGGTGCGGCTATGTTTGCCCCCTGTGTGAACTTTTTTCTTTCTCGATCTGAGATGGAAGGAAAGCCGTAATTAGAGCCCATGATCACCGAAGTACTAGATGTCGTGTGACTGTTCGCCAACTGGGAACCCGATGTACGGTCGCTGGCGGAGGTAACGGCTTTCCGGTAGATAATTATTCAACATCTGATCCAATTTGTGCAGAACGTGGAATCCTATGCTGCTTGGCCCATTTACGTCGTCAATCCGCTGCTGCTATGTGCCTCGGGTCCCGCGGTCTTAATTGGCGATGCGGTAAGTCAATTATATCGAAACACAACTCGATGATACCCATTATCCACAGGCTCACGAATGGGTGGTGGTCAGGCTATCAAGGTGCGCTCCCATACTATTCCATGCACCATGCTAACACTGTTGAAAGATGCACACATACTCGGTTGGCTGCTCGCCCACTCCTCAGCCATAATTATAAAGGCGAACACTCCTGCCATCCTCAAACTTTATCAGGAGCTTCGGTTTAGTCCAGCTCTATCGGCCGTTGTCCACCACGTCCACCACGTGCCCACACAAGTACTATTCCGCGTCCCGACTACTTAGAAAATTTACTTATGCTCACCTCAAGCAGCCAGGCTGTCGAACAGTCCTTATGAAAATCCTTCCGGATTTCAACGGTCCGATCACGCCTGAAGAGTCGGCAAGGATGCAGCTCGAGGTGATCAATCAGTGGAAAGTGGAAGATTCGGGCTCCTTCGTGTCGCGTTTTGGCAATAAGGAGTGGTGGCTGAATTGTAGAAAATTTGAAGGTGCTTTGAAAATTGACGCTCCAGTTGAACATGTTCTCAGTTTGAGCTCGGAGGCCTCTCGTACGGTTGCCGCTCTGTCAGTATCTGGCTCTTCCCGTCCACCTTGTCATTTAGCTCACTTAAACTTCTCGGCGCACGTTCGCGATTAACGCGACTTGATGGATTTATGATTGATGGTCATCGCTTGATTCCCATGGTTCAATTCCACTGATCCGTTTTTGTTTTCGACTTGAGCAAATGAACCACGCCCTTCCGGCTCAATTCCACTCACTCACTCGGCTCACCCTCGAGTGTGAGTTTGAGCTTTGGATTTGGGTTTGGGTTTGCGGTTTTTTTATGTAAAGACAAGGCTAGAAGGCCAGTTCATGTGTCGTGCATGCAACTTCCTAGCTACGATTTCAACCATCCGTTCAACCCGGCACTCTGCGGTCTAATCCTTTTTAGTGACGGTCAGACATGGGTGAGGAGGCGGAGAGTTTGGGGACGATGACGGGTGGGATGAAATGCATCTTCAAAGGCTAATCATACCATGAGAGCTCAGATGCAACTGAGAAGTCAAGGCACCACGCGGGGAGAGACATAATGGCGGGGCAGAATTTGCGGACAGGTTGCTACTAAGTCCATTGGTCTGAGTGAGTGGGACTGGTATCTGCTTGTGATGGCTGTGACGAGGTTGCAATTGTGTGTGTGGTGTTGAGTCATAGGTTTCCGGGCATCTCGGGGATGTTGAAATGGCTTACTTCACCACCGGCATGTAACAAGTCTATCTGTCAAAGTGTTGGATGTGTTTGATCGGGAGTCAATTAAATGGTAGGTGTTACAATTAAAAGAGTCTGCTCCATCTATAAGAGAGAAAGGGTTGAGAGTAGCTTGTGAATCGTTGGACGTTCCTCTGGCTGCAGAGCCCAACAGCATTTCAGTAAAGCCCAGAGATTATCATTGAGACCTCGTTGCAGAACATCTGGTTGCATTGGCCACGGTGGAATCTCGCCTTGGGCAGCTCGTATGAGCACCTGTGATGGGTTTTTGATGTTCCATGGTTTGTCATGTGTGAGCAACTGCAGTCAAGATCAGCAAGAACACGGCGACCCTGGAATAAGATAAGGTACCTCGAGAACTGTCATTCCATATGAATAGATGTCCGAGGCCAAAGATGGCCTACTGCCCAGGGAAGCCTCTGGTGCAAGCCATTGCCAAGAGGCACTTCCGCTCTGATTTGAAGGGAACAATATGTCCGTGGCGGTGCCCTCAGCAAACTAGATAGATGAGTAAATATATATACAATGCAGGGAAGCCACCTTGCCTTGGATAGACCAAAGTTAAAAATCAAAGGATTTCCCTCATCGTCAATTAATATGTTATCCTGCGGGTTTTCCTTTTATTAAAGTGGCAGATGTGCAACAAAAAACAGCTAACCCCTTTGATGTCACCATGGATGATAGACGGACTCAAGGTATGCAAGACCTCGATTCCTGATGCAATCCCCTTGATCTAAGGGTCCTTACCTCAGAGTAGTAACAGATTGAACATTTGTTGCGCACCAGCTTCATGTGATCAATTCCATCCCCCGTTCGTACATACTCCAGGGAAGTGCCGTTGGACTGGGCAAAGGTGAAATCATTGTCGGAATGTTGCCAAGAAGATAATTCACGTACCATCCATGGAGCAACCATATAACTGTCCGCTATTTCAGCCCTAGGGTTTCGCACCAAAAATTGACACATACGGTAGAGGGCCATCGTCTTCACAAAACCCGTAGAACGGAAGAATGTGCCTCCCGTCGTCGGCATTCCAGAGCTTTCCCCAAATATCACATTCATGTCGGAACCTCTACGGATTAACCAGTATTGAGCATAGTGGTTATGCATTTTTACATATACTTACACGAAGATTGTTACCGCTTGAGTCAAGGGCTCGCATTACCCTCATAGTGACCTTCTTGAGGAGATATAAGCCTGTGAAAAATTACATTTGGCTCAATCGTTAGGCAGCAGTAAATGTACCTTCATAGACATCAAACCCCCTTGTCACAGAAATTGGGTATCGTCCGATTCGCACCACCTCCCCAGGTCGCAGGTAGAGGTTAGATGTCAAGTCGGAATTTTGGTCCTGCAATCTGTTCCACAAAATGGAAAGGTTTTGCTCGTGTGTGGAATGCTGCAAGCCACTTTGAAACTGGAGTATCATTGACATCAACTGTGTGAGGTCACTTTGTTGTGCCTGATTTTTTTTTTTTGTGAGTCAATTGCGAGTAGTAGTAGTAAAAATGGAAAGAGATTACAGCTAAGATGTCCTGGCTGATGCTCTGAGCGTGCGCAATCGTAGCAAGATAATCCAAGACGTCTTGGCGATCTTTGTCGGCATTCAACCGGAGATGAATACCCTCGACGATGTCAAGATGTGGGAGCAACTGTATCATGTGTAAGTTGCATCTCATGTATAACAGTGTGATTCTCCATACATCTGATTCCATTGAGCAGATGGACAATAGTGAATGACAAAATTCAATATCTCTTTCCACGTTCTGTGCTTGAAGAAAGCCCTGGATTTTCGTTGTTCCTTGGCTTGCCCAAACATTCATCTTTGCTCGGATTTCGACCAAACACCTGTTTTCTGAATGAGGATCCGGTAAATTAGGATCAATTAGGACTGTCACGTGCTCGGAAACTCTGAGGATGGTACTCTTCATATTTCCGTCATCGGTATACTGTTCTCGCAGCTCCAGGAGTAACCTGTGACGTCGATTAGAGAGTTGGCCGGCAACATGGCTGGTAAAAATTGGTTAGACTTTTCATTTTGTTACTTATACAAGCAGCAAACCGGTTTTGTGCAAGTTTCTGACAGTCCTGAATTATGGCCCTCAGGGACTCCAAGGCCAAAAACAGACCTGGAACATTCTTAAATTGGGGAAGAATCCTGGCTTCTGAGGTGTCCAACGGCATGCGGAGAATTACATCCCGGATTGTTGGCCTGAGACTCGGATCTGGCTCCCAGCACTTATCCAGAAGTGTCCAAACATCGGATGGAACCGAGTAGTCAGAGCGCCGAGGACGAAGACTCCCATGGGCCTTTAGTGTAAGTATAGGTTCCGTAGGGCGATATTGAAGAGTGGGATTTAAAATCTATGTTCTGATCAGTGACACATCCAAAGGCTCAGGAACTCAAGTGTACTTCGAAGGCTAAAAGACCAAATGAGTATACATCCGAGCTCATGGTTGTGGGCCCGGGTGCGAATGTCTCTGTGGGGAGTTCCCCAAGTATGAGGAATAGTTCCGGAGCCATGTAACGCGGGGTTCCGACACTCAATGTAGTGAAGCCTTGAGAGTTAACTATTTTGAAATTCCGAAATCGCATATACAGGGTCTTCCCAGTTTGTCAACAAGCACATTGTGCTGCAATTAAATGAATAGGAATGACCAGTGCAGTGGATTCACATACCACTTTCAAGTCACCATGCACAATATTGTGTCGATGAAGATACTCAAGGCCTGATGCTACCCCCAAGATCTACAGTCGAATTTAAGCAATATTAAATTAAGTTATGTGTCAATTACTATGTTTTCTTTGTCCGCGGTCGGGCATTCCGTGAGGTATTGTTTGAGATCTCCTGATTGATAAAATGGCGATATTAAAGCAGGCAAAGGGGTGACGTGTTCGTCCCAGACCCCAAGGAACGGAAGTAGATTGCGATGATTGAGAGAGCTCCAAACTTCTGCTTCACGGTTAAGTCGCTAGACCATTCAATGTCAAAATGGTTTGCAACCTCGAGAGTCGGATTCATATGTACACGTCGAAGCTCTTCAGGATTGCCTGTCCCATCATTAGAGACTCGAACCAATTTAATCGCGACCTAAATCCATGGTTATCGTTGAGGTCTGTTGGTAATCCTCAACACGCACACAAATTTTGAACCCATCTCTGTGCTCCCAATAGCCACGATAAAGGTTCGAATTTCCTCCCGTTGCAAAAGGGTAGTCCCCTGTTTTAAACAAGCAGCCTCTCAGATCCTCAGGGTTGAAACCCGATAGAGATGGATGCTAAATGAGAACCAGGTCAGCTGATGGCAAGTTGGAAAACACACACGTACCCCAAACAACACCTCCTCTTCGTCGGAGCGATCAACCTGTTTCATGGCTCATAAACCCAGCATAAGCCTTAGAGAGTAGGAACACACGGCTGGAGATGCACTAGAGCGGCCGACCTACGTAAGGCGACAACTGAGGTTCAGAAATTCAAAGCAATCTATTATTTGCACCGCATTGACTCTTTCCTCGTCAAAGTGCTCATCGAATTGACTATGCCGCATCGAGTTCAGCAGAGTACATTCTGGTTGAAAAACCTCACAGTGATTGCAACATCAATATCACATGATCCATCTCTGGTCGGAGGGTGGGCTGATGGTGCCATAGCCCCTCCAAAAACCTCCAAAAGTGGTCTGTCACGAACCGAGGGTTATCGGATCGGGAGGGCCTGCCGCCAGGAAGGACATGAAACACAACATTGAGTTCATGCGGTATATTGTCGTACGGCCGGACACCAGACATAACCTGGGCAATGCCAGGAGTCATAATTTCACCAGGAACAAAAAAACAATACCTCGAGAAGGACCATGGAAAAGGAGTACACATCGCCAGGAGTTGTTCGTCTCGTTGACTCATCAACAAGATACTCGGGGGCTGTGAAGCGTTTCGAAGATGAAGTCGTGGTATTCTTCGCTAGATGACTAGAGATGCTGGCCAAACCATAGCCACATATGACGGGTAATCCGGCATCGCTGACGAGAAATTTTCTCTGAATAGTAAATGTATCAGAAGAAAGCAAGCAGATAACAAGAACACACCGTGGTCAAGTTTCCGTGCACAATACTTTGTGAATGATGATATGCAAGGCCCCGTGCAATTCCCTGCACCTGGGAATGGACAAGTTGACTTGGATAAAGGGCAACATATCGGCCAACGCACAAACCCGAGGCGTTCTTGAGATGATCTCGGAGTACCAGTTAGATATTTCATGATACTGCCCGAACCATAAAACGGAGTTATAAGTGCAGGAGACAGTGCCAAGTCGAGGGAAGTTCCTAGGAAACGTAGAACGTTCGGGTGATCGAGGGCCGACCAAGCTTTAAATTTGCTGCATAGGTTCTAGGATGAGAAATTGAGGCCACATCGCCGTCACACGGTTTATCGAAACACACCCTAATTGTTTCCTTCCAATCACCATCTATGTGAATGCGGCGGAATATTTTGATTGTGACCTGTGTGGCATTATTTTACGAACTCGTCAATTGTGGCGCCTACACTTTGTTCCTTTATCTCTCGACGATTGATCACCGACCCCAGAGATATGTCTGCAACGCCGCCGGATTCGAATGGATATGTGCTGGCCCAAGGGGCGATCAGTGTCACTTGCCACAAAATCAGCCCTCGCTGTATGTTGATGTTTGGCTGTAGCATTGAAAAGCTCCTCTACCTCAGCCCGTAGCTGTTAAACTGCACTCAAGGATGGCACCACATTGCTAATATGTGTGAACTCGGATTCGGTACACTTTGTTAAATGTGATCTCTGCCATGAGGAAATAAAACCTCGGGAAAACTGCAAATTCATACAGAATAATTTTTTCGCTGGTAAGAGAGGCTCCTGCCCGAGGTAGTCTTCTCGGACTGCTTGCCAGGTCTTCCTACTCGGCCTGCACGCAGAGTTCATGTGTGTCCGAAGTGCTTCTTCAGTTTGGGACGGAAGCATATACTTCATAATCAGAGCCAGCGTCGAAGGAGGGGATCAAAGGGGTGAATGGGTCACCTTGGCTAGTCATAGTAGTGGACAAGGGATGGTTTGGAGCTCCTCATTGAAAGTATGAGGCCAACGCGAGGCCTAATTAGCGCGTTTGGCGGGCCATCAGTGCCCTAGCCAATTACGAACATACTGCATACCAAATACGAACATACAGCGAGGGCTGATTTTCTCGGAAGCGGTAGTGATCACCGCTTGTGCTGGCCTTTGCAATGTAGCCAGTCAGGTTCTGTCCAACGGCATGTCAGGAACTTGGCTTCCTCGCATTTCATCAGTCACGTACGAGGTCGGGGGGGATTGCCAGTTCGGTCAGTGTGTCATTGTCGCTCTGGCGAAGAGACATGACAAGGGGGAAATTGTGACCTCGCTGAGATGAGGGAGTGGGCAAAGGAGTATAGACGCTGGTGCGCGGGAGCCTGCACGTTGCAGAACGGAAATAGGTCAATCACTGCGTTCCGGGGTCACCTGCGCATAGCTACGCACAGCTACGCACATAACTACACATAGCTGCACATAATATGCGCAGCTATTCGTGGAGCTGTGTAGATCACTACACAGACCTACACAGACCTACACAGCCCTGTGTAGCTAAGCGCAGACGGCTAAACAGAGCTAAACAGAGCTAAGCAGAGCTAAACAGAGGCTGTGTAGCTAAGCGCAGACGGCTAAACAGCTCCACGAATAGCTGCGCATTGTTATGTTTAGGCGACCCCGGAACGCAGTGAATCATGTCGTGAACGATGAAAGCTGTTGCAGGCTGTCAGGATCTATCTCCGCTGATTGGACGTCCCATTTCTGGTTGAGTTTCTCGGATAATTCTATAGAAACCGGGTTTCCAACATCTTTATTTATTCACAGCGCTGGGGCCTAAATTAAAATGGGAATTAAGTTAGCTCCGTCACGGTAATTCATAGTATTGTAAAAACAATTGATGCAGCCTGAAATTGAATTTTATACAGTTTGAAGTTGCAATGAAGTTTGCAACACTCGTGCCCCACGGCGGGAGGACAAGTAAAAAAGTTGGTAGAAGGTGGAATGCGAAGTCTGCAAATGTGGTGAAGTTCAATCACACGCTCAACATTTCCACAGAGTCTGGGAGTTGAGAATACCGGAATACTGGGAGGCTGTGCTCCCCGGCTGCCACGCGGCGACCGAAGGCGGAGTTTGATGCAGTTGATGCTGCCCCATAATCTGTCACTCCGAAAAAGAGGTAGTTTTGGGCTCCTGATCTTGTTGCTGAAACCCAATGTATCAGTAACAGAATCACTGCATTCAAGGACCTCCTAGGCTCAGCCTGAGTTCAGGGGCCTACGTGGACCTGCATGGACCTACACTGAGACCCACGTATGTACAGTCTGTGTAGGTGGATGTAGGTCTGTGTAGGTCCGCGTAGGTCAGTCAAGATCAGCTAATGTGGATGTAGGTGAATGCAGGTCGACGTAGCGACCTATGCAAGGTAAATGTAGGTTGACGTAGGTCTACATAGTGACCTATGCTGAGAGCAGTATACTAGCGGTATAGCCAATTACCATCTCCAAACTCTACTGCACTATTTTGCTTGAGGTTAATGAACGTGAGCGTAGGTGAGCTGCAGCACCTATGCCGACCTACATCGACCCCGTTCAGATGAGTTACGTATACCTACACCGAGCTACGTGCGCCTTTATTGATCTCTGTCAAGGTGGACGTAGGTGGTCTACGTTGACCTATTGTAGGCGACTACGCTGACCTACGTACACCTAAGTGCACCTTTATTGACTCAGCGTAGGTCCCCCTTGAATGCAGTAACATTTTTTTGCGCCAAAACCATTTCGACGCCCTTTGCGAGTTAGTATAAAATTATATGGAAAGATGCCATTATAATCCAAGTTTTCCAACGGAAGTACCCTGTCTGGCCCCGCTGGTCCGACGTAGTGTGTATGCACGGTGGTGGCCAATTAACGGCGGGAGTTGAGTGGGGGTGCACCATTTCCAGGTTAAGAAAGTTTTCACGAAGAATGGAGGGTCATAGGACCACCACATATCCGAGTCGGGAAGGCGTGGAGAGAGGAGAATACGGACGCGTAGGCCACGCGCCAGAGGGAGAATGTGATGGGAAAGTGCTTAACCGATGGGAACTTATGCGAAAACGCATTGAAAACTCATCACAAAGTAGATCAAAATTTGATAGCGCAATGGTAGGGTTAATGGGCTGACAGAAGCCCAGACTCTCATGACAGGGGTCCCAGATTGGGATGTCATGAGAGTTTGGTCCGAGACTAAACCAGTGCTCTAAGGCCATAAGTAAGTATATACCAACAATTTTTTCCCGACATACGAGGCTACTTGGTCTTAGTCACTCGTAGACAGACACTTCAACCATTGACGCTCGTACCTCGCCTGGAAGTCTGTCGGTTACCGTGCCGGTCCGATCACAGTGCTCCCTTATTGCCTGGACACGCAAGTGTTCCGGGGTTTTGTCTACACATGGAATTTTGTGACCACTGTGACTATCACGTCACTCTTGCACATTTTAGTTCGGCTCTAGGGACAAAATTCCTGGTACCATAACCAGGTCTCAAACACGAATAGCCATCAAGCAAAAGTGGTCCCCGATCACGACATCTAAAACTATTTTCAAATAATCAATAAACTAAACTGATTTCCCTGTCCTCTGATTGGTCAGCATGTGGATAGGGTTAGGGGTAGGCTTAATCTCTCAATTCTACTCGCGAGCCACGAAAAAAGGAATGGATGTTTCAAGGGATATTTGCATATGCTGCAGGGTCTGGGAAGAGGTACCAGGGATGCCCGGAGGGCCTTGATAATTTACATATAGTTGCCAAATAAGGGCTTTCACCCGAAATCTTCCCACGACCGGTTAGAAATATGATGCCATAGCACGGAATCCAAACCTGTGTGGTTATTCCAAACGGCTCCAGTGATCGGAGTGCGAATCCCATGCGTGAGATATCACAGGAGACACAGGACATGGTGCATGGTCACTGGTGTGCAATTTGAGTCGGAATGATGTTCTGGACGAATCTGGTAATCTGGAGTCGGAGTTCAACCAGAGTGATTGGTCAGCTCGGTGTGAGGTCTGAAGCAGGTCCGAAACCTATGCATAGATGTGCTGACTCCCACACTCTGCAATTACATGATAAGGGGGCGCTGCAATCAAGGCCCCACAGTAAACACACAACCAACTTGGTCTGTGGGAGACAAATACAGACCATGAAATGCACTTGTGATATTTACCTCAGAAGTTCTGTTATGTGCTCAGGGGTCCGATTGGAGTAGAAAGTTATTACCTAATCACATTTTGAAGGTAGCACAACATCCCATTCATCTTGCAACAGGGTAGACCGGGGCGAGAGGCATGTTTTGTGGCTGCCCAGGTTTATCTGGATTTTTGACCCCATTTGAGGTGGCTGTGGGAGAGGCAGAATGACGGCTAAACGATAAATCATGGATTGATCTCAAGCCATTCACAGTATTGTGTTTTGAGGCTCCTTCCAGAGATTCCGAGGAGACAGATCGTTTATATGGGGTTCATATAGTATAGTTCCACTGAGAAAACAATAGAAAAGCCTTTGGACCGTGAAAGTGATGAAAATTTAGCATAGATTCAAACTCTGATGATTATGTAAGAAATTTCTACTCCAATCAAGACCCCTTGCTTAACAACATTTTAGCACCATTGCCACTAAAATCGATGAAAGAAGTCGCCTCACTGGGCCAAATTTTCATTGGGCATCTCGGCTCATAATTATCTTTCTGCGACTAGTTCGGTCAGGATCCTCCATTTATTCACTCAACACTGCGGTAGGAGTTTCACTGGCGACTATCTCCATTGTTCCTTCGGTTCAACCGCACTCTAGACCCATCAAAATCCAAACCAATGGACACCGAAGTCCCCAACCCTCTCCCAGCGCAAGTTATCCTTCTGTTATATCCGAGCTATGGATATAGGGCCGACCGACCAGTCAGACAGAGCGCCGAGGTTACCGGAGTCAACAGTACAGAGTAGATATGGTGCAATTTGTACCTACACAGTCCAAATCACTCATATTTCATGGTAGCATTGTGATGCCATCACGACTGCGTACAGTACTTTTTGTCGCCACTGTACTACCGTTCTCTAGATTGCTGTGTTAACTAACTGTCCTCAAGTATAGAGCAGCATTTAAATTCAATAGCATCCGAAACCCCAGTCTAAATATAGCTGTAATCGGGAAGCCCGGTTTCTTGAGAAACCCCTTCTCGCTCAGCAGCCGGCTTGTTTCCCTTAGCTATGCTCTCATTCTGGGGACAAAAAGCAAAAATTGAACAGCACACCTTTCGGAGAGTCAGGGACCATAGAAATGTCTCATGCTCTCACTACGGCTGTTTTTCACTGCGGAGATTTTGATCTCCGACCCTTGATGGCTCAGCCCGGGCGACCTTTTGAGTGGGGCAGTGTGCTAAGGAGTGTGCAGAGAAATCAAGGTGGTGACTTCTCAGTACTGCCCACTTGATCACTGACTAATAAACACTGTGCAGAATAGGGGGTTTCACACAAGGTTATTTGGGCCCAACTTGGGTCCAATTTGTCCCCAACTTGAGTGTAACCCCCGAGTTGGCAACTTTGACCCAAAGATGTCATCAACCCTGCATTTAAGCGAAGTTGAGCATCAAGTTGGGAACCAAGTTGGATGTCAGATCGTGGGGTTGAGCATGAATTGACATCCAACTTCGAAATCAGGCCAATTTAGATCCCAACTTCGAGCGAAGTTGAGCATTGAGTTAGGCCGAAGTTGGGCCTCAAATAACTTTGTGTGAAACCCCCTAATGTTCAACCAAAGGATTATTGAGGTCAGCCGAGACCGCGAGGATGCCAAGGTGCCCGGCACTTGAGTGGCAACCATGGCAGGGCAAAAATCACAAACCATCTTGATTTATGGGAGTTATCAAGCAGTGCTTGATAACTCAAGAAGCAGTGCTTGATAACTCCCATAAATTTGAAGCACTTGCACTGAAAAATGCCCCAAAGAGATTTTGCAACTTGATCCTCTCGCAAAACAATAGGGTGTTTCATAATTAGGTTTTCGACCCCAACTTGTGCCTCAACTCTGCCCCAACTTTGCCCGAGTTGGGGCAGAAGTTGGAGGCTTGTTTGTGAAACATCTGAGTGCATATCTTGCTTAAGTTGCCCAACTTGCTCGTTCTTGCCGACCGCTGCCGCCGTTGCTCGTTGTTGCCGGCCGCAGCCGCCGGCGGAACATACTAATTGGGAAAGGGTGGTGGAAACAATTCTCTTCATCTTCCGCCATGATGTCCTGGCTACGTTCGCTTTCTTCCTCAATAATCCTGAGCATCCTTCCCTCCAAGAAGGCCCCAGAAATTGAGGGAACCATGACCAAGCTAGCCAATGTCCCGGTGTGAGCTATCACTTTGTGATACGCTCAAGCGCGGCGGAAATCAGTAACGAAACGACTCACGGAGGAAATCACGATAAGCCTCAGAGACTACACGGCATGCTACGGCTGTCACGGAGGGTTTTCCCACGGTTGAAAACTGACCTGGCGGACGCTCTCTGCGCGGACGGAAAGGTAACACACTGCAACGGAACACACGCACTACGGAACACGACTACGGAACGCTCGCGGAAAAAGGGTAGCAAAATTGCCAATAAAGGCCCAACCTCAAATCGAACGAGGGACTCGCAATTACGCAATATTGTGAAGAGAAGTACTACAAATGCGCGCGTTACCAGTTACGCCACCGGGCCTATACTGCAAATAGTCATTCGACACCCACGGAATCACTCACGAATACTTGCGCACGCTCTCTCCGTGACGCAAAAAAAACACCTACGGAGCGTGGGAAAAAGCGAATAAAGGCCCGACCTCGAATCGAACGAGGGACTCGCAATTATGCAATATTGCGAGGAAACCGACAATGCGTGCGTTACCAGTTACGCCACCGGGCCTATACTGCAAATAGTCATGAAACAACAATCGACACCCACGGAATCACTCACGGTCGAATACTGGCGCACGCTCTCTCCGTGACGGAAAAATACACCTACAGAGCGTGGGAAAAAGCGAACACGGCCTGACCTCGAATCGAACGAGGGACTCGCAATTGTAATATCGCGCAGAAGTCGACTGCAAATGCGCGCGTTACCAGTTACGCCACCAGGCCTATACCTCGAACAACCAGCAATCGATATCAAGGAGTGCCACACGGACATATTCACGGACGACTTACGGATCGCTACGGGACATGCGAAGCGACGGGATCGGGCAAACGTAAAGGTTGTGGGGGCAGGTTTCCGTCGAGCCTAACGGAAGGCGTGTGTGTCAACTTAACGGAGAACATGGGAGTCGAACTTCGCGGAGGGCATGTGAGGATCCACAGGAAGGACAATACAACGGAGGCTTCACGGAGAAGTTCACGCGCGGTAATCACGCGGGAATACGTATAAAAGCCAGATGTATTTACCAAGGAATCATCTTGTGATCCCCCACTGCTCACACCTAAGCTACCCTCCCCCCAGCCTTACGGGGCGGAGTTGTCTCTCTCACATACACATATTAGCTCAGGCTACGCCGTCCTCCGTGGGGCTAGCTAAATAGGTCACTTGGATTGAAGGTTCACCAAGGAACTCTTTCTAAAGTCCCTTCGACTCCGTAAAAACGGGTCGGGAGGAAATTGTTGAATACAAAGGCGTTGGTCACGGCGCAGTCGATGAAAAGCGCGTACTTCTAAACAGCCAGCAGCCCCTACTTAGCTGCGTGCAACTGTTGTATTGGAGGCTCAAACGCAGATCCGTGCGCAGGGCACCACTCCCCATCTTCACGGAAGGCTTATCCGTGAAGATTATAACCACTCCACCATTTCATTCAAGACACAACTTCGCCACGCTCGTCACGGAACCTCATCCGTTGCGCGTTCACACAAGCACAGAAAGAAAACGGGCTACGGAGGAAAAGAGCTATAGCCCGCTCGCGCTGTGTTAAAACCCACGTTTTGAAGACACTACTTGCCCGAGTAATACGAGGCAGGGAGAAAAGAGAAACCCCCACATCACCCAGGTCTCCCGGCTCGGATCGACGCTCGCATTGCGAAGCTCTATTCCTTCGCGCAAGTGTAGTGTTAGGAATCCAACCTAATTCCCCCGCATTAACATATATAATTTATTTACGTGCCGTTGTTTATACCCGGCCGGCATCGCCGGCATTGATCTTGTATATAAGGCTCGAGATAGCCAAACAACGGCAGCTTTTTTACACTTTACACTTGTACTCGATATACCGACTTGCAATAACACCAGTTGTGCAGGTTCTCTCGAGTCCAAGCTCTCTTAGTGTAATCAACGCATAACACTTTTTTGAACCCCACACTACGTGAGGAGCAAATCGCGCTCGTCATCGACGATCGCACCATAGTACAAGAACAATCAAAAAATTACTTTTCTACTACATCGGTACCATGCCGAAGGTGAAGAAAGGTTCTAAAAAAGCAGCCAAGGCCAAATCGGCTGCTCAAAATACGACGAGCGCATCGCGCTCGGCTCACAGCGATGATCGTCGCACGCCCACGACTGTCGATCAAGTAGCGCCGTCGGACAATCCGCCGGATCGCCAACGATCGCGAGCGAGATCAGAGTCGCTGGAGCAGAATAAGATCAGTACTCCCGCAGTGGGAGCAGATGGACACGATCGGAGTCGATCGTCGCCGATGCCGACAGCGACTCCATCGGCCTCATCCCCCATTCCCTCCGGGTTCCAATCGGAGAATCAAACCTCGTTATTGCACAATACGGTCCCAAGTAGACCCAATACTGAGAATATGAGCGCAACTAGCTCAAAGGATAAACTGAGCCCAGTTGGCTCCGTAAAATCTAAGAAAACAGGTTCTCAGAGTTCGAGAATTAACCCAAATGATTTGGAATTTAAGTTGTCCGTCATCCCGCCGACTCCACAAGATAATCCAATTGAATTGGAGGGCGATACTACGTCGTCAGTTGCTGAAATAGTTACGGAAAGCGTGTGGCGCACGCTGGGCAAGGGAAAGCAGCGACGTACCTCAAATACAAGTGATGATATTGAGGAAGCCTTGTTACGCAGCATGCGAGACATACACGAGAGCGGTTATAATTCAGAAGACGAACAAGCGGCCGCGCTGTGGCGAGATGTCAATATCAGATCTGCCCATGAGGCATTGCGCCGTGAACGAGAAATACACGAGAATTCAGAGGAATTTCGGAAGAGACAAGCGGCGTGGCAACGCGGAGAGCAGAAAATGCGTAAAATGCGAGAGCAGAATGATTTCGAATTTGCCAATGATCTGCAAGCACAGTTAGCACAGTTAGATGCGGATAAAGAACTGGCCCAACGGTTACATTCGTTAGAAACAAGCAGACTGGAGAAAGAACGCGCGCTTATTCGAGAAGCTCAGAAAAAATTGGGCCATAAGCACAAAGGTCCCTCAAACGAGAACGCTCCGTCCGAATACAAAATAAATATTCAGAAGGTCGAGCGAGACATAGGGGCACGATACGCAGAAACAATATCGTCGGCTACGGATGAAGAGATTCCGGTGAAACGGCATACTCATACCTTGAAGGACAGAATTGTGCTCCAGAAGTACCGAATGGAGGAGATTGCCGCAAAAGGTGTTTCGGGAATTGAAGATCAAGGAATTGATTGGAATGATAAAGGTGAGCCGTTTGAGACTCGGTCCGCTCGAAGCCGGGGAAGCTCGGTGGGAACGAAGGGAGGTAAATGTCCTCCCAGAACCAGAAAGACTGAGGACGCCGAATCGGCCGTGAAGAAAGAACACTCAGGGGTTAATAAAAATAAGAACACGACCCCAAGTAAGAAAGAGGAACATACCTCTAATAGACCCGAAAATTCACGGGATTATAGAGCTTCCGGAGGAAGTAACGGAGGAGGAGGACGTCGTCCACCTAATAAAAAAGAGCCCGACTCTAGTGGCTCAGACTCGTCGTCATCATCTTCTGACAGTGAGAATAGTGATAGCGACGAGACGGACTCGTCGAGCGGGACTGAGACGCCTCGGGAGACATATAGCTCGGGGGAGTCCAGCAGTGGCGAGGACCGTGATCCGTTAGACTTGATATCGGAAATTACATCGCAATTGAATGATAACAGTAACTCACGGAGAAGGAGATATATGGGTGGTGACCCTTCAGATGATTCTTCATCGTCATCATCCGAGGATGAGCAGAAGTCCAGTAAAGGGCCTTCGAGGACGCCAAGGCGTCGGCCAGACGAGAGCCGACGCAAACGAAAGCGAAGATTGAGGCGTAATCAACGCCGCAAGCACCACCGAAAATCGCGTTCAGACGACGAACTGCCTTCATTCGAGGCGGGAGACCCTGATTTGGCAGGAATACCACTGAAACAGATGTTGAAATGGAAAAAATCGCTCCACGCACCAATTATACGGCACTACAATGCTATGCTGGGTAAAAAGAATAAAGGATCGTCGATACTGGACGAAAATCGGAACGTAAGAATTCCCCCACCGGAAAAATACAACGGGTCGAAGGATATTAAGGTGTTTGAAGCGCATGTGGCATCTCTGGTTCAGTGGCTTCAGATAATCGGACTTGCTGGTCATAAATTTGACGAGAAGAGACTGGGGCTACACAGTTTTCATCTAACTGGCACGGCGAAAGAGTGGTACGATACTCGTGTTAATGGAATACAACGGCCCAAGAAAAAATGGACTCATCTTCAAATGATTCTGGGAATGTTTGATTATTTCATTGACACTTCGTGTGTGCAAGAAGCGACAGAGGAATTCTGGCACGCGAAATTCTCGGCCGAAATAGGTGCCGCTGGCTTTTATCATGAACTCGTTACTAAGGCGAACAGAATGGTGAAAAAACCCGACTCATATACATTCAATAATCATTATATCAGCAAGCTGCCAGCGCCAATGGTGAAGCACTTACTGAGCCGCAATATCACGGCCGAGTATTGCACAATTAAACAAATCCTTCGGGCGGCCATAAACTATGAAATGCAGAAAAGTATTTCGGACAGATACTCAGCTGCGCGAGAAAGAGAAAAGGAACGAAATGTACCATCGAGTAAACCGTCGGGAAATACTACAGCTCGAAGGCCAGAGCATTCAAAAACGGTTAACCGTGAAGAAATCAAGAAACGAGTCTTCCGATTCGTTAAACGCGATGGGAAGGACTCGGAAGCTTTGCGGGCGGCGTTTAGGTCACGACCAACAGGTCGCGATAGGGGAGGAAAAGGGAACACGGGTAAAAATACCGTGGCATGCTATACGTGCGGGGGGCCTCATTACAAAAATGAGTGCCCGCAAAACAAGGCAGATAAAAAGATGTACGCACAAAGGGACATCGTAGACGATGTTTCGGACTCTTCATCCTCGTCAGACGATAAAAACGCGTCCGGAAGAGCAGAGGGCCCCGCAGAACATCTAAGGAATGCACATGAGGATGACGACGATGGAATGACATCCGAAGGAGGATATACGGTGCAGGAATTCAGCGACTATGAGCTGAGCGATGGCGATGAACGGGGTGCTCACATGAGAGAAGAGGAGATGCCGGAACTATGGACCGACAATGAGGATGGAGACACGGATGATGAAGAAACACCCGTGCCGAAACCAACCTCGTCCACACAACGACAACGACGGCGTCAGCGTGCGAAGGAATATGCGGCGAAACATGCTGGACTATTCAATGTGTGTGATGACTGGGATCCAATCCAAATGATTGGTGAGGAAGATTTGGAACGAGTCGCAAAAGAGATGGCTCAGAACATCCTGGAGAAGGGACATACAGACGAGGTGGTGGAGTTTTTGTTTGTTACGGGTGAACGAACATCGTTATCGAATAACACACAAGACTCAGTGTCTAGAAAGCGACCTATAAAAATGAGGAAGTCAAGTAAGGCAAAGCCTCGTCCACCACGCACGAAAGAAGAAAATTTTCCACTTACAGCTTATGTGGACATCAACGGCCACAAGGCATTCACGCTGTTTGACTCAGGATGCACAACAGACTCGTGTAGTCCGGACTTTGCGCGAGTGGCCAATATTAAGGTCCATCCCATTCACGAACAGGTTACGTTGTTTTTAGGAACAGCAGGAAGTAAGTCAAAAATTAATTATGGCGCAAATGCCAACGTTACTTACGAAACATGCGCGTCCAACGAATACTTGGATATTGTGAATCTGGACCGCTATGATGCGGTAATTGGTACTAAATATATGCGGAAGCATGACATTAGTCTTGATTTTGCACACGATGTAATACGCATAAACGGCAAACCCGCGCCAACGCTTACAGCTAAAGAGGAAGTGGCAGCGTTTGAGCAGCGGAATGCGGCCAGACGTGCCGAATGACTACCACATGCGGCCGCAAATGATACGGCCGCCCCAAGCTCCACCCGAGTGGAGCCTGCACGCAGTATTCGTAAAACGCGCAATGGAACGGTGATGCTGGAAGAAGTAGAAGATGAAGATGAAATGGATATACGGGAAAATACCTACCTCCAACACGGACAAGGCGCCGTAAGACTGGAAGAGCTGGGAGAAATTACGACGCAAGATGGAGACCAGTTTCCAGAGATTCTACAAGAGTTCACCAGAGTTAGGTTTCCAGGAAGTCGAGTGAGGCGACGACCTGTCGTGAGAGCACCAGGCGAGGGCGATGTGAAAGAGTCGGAAAGTGATAAAGATACCACAGTGCCGAACGCGGTGATCACCGATGAAATGAAGGCGAGAATCACGGAGGTATTCCAGGCAGCGACAGCGCAGCAAGTAACCGAGATGAAAGAAGGCAAGACCAAGTACGTGGAGGAAGACATCCCGCGATTGCGCGACAGATGGATGGAGTTGAGTCTGGATATTATGTCCGGTGTCCCAGATAAAATGCCGCCGTTGAGAGAGGTTAATCATAGAATCCCTCTCATCGACGAGAAAAAACGATACAACTACCACTTACCTCGGTGTCCCGACGCAATGAAGGAGCAGTTGATTGAGAAGATCAATCGGTACGTTCGGGCCGGCTGGTGGAAAGCGGTACAGACGGATCAAGCAGCCCCTATGTTGTGTATACCGAAGAAAACGGGGTTACTTCGCACAGCAATTGACTGTCGCAAACGCAACGAAAATACCTTGAAAGATGTGACTCCATTCCCGGACCAAGACCAAATAAGGCTTGATTGTGCGCGGGCAAAATATAGGTCGAAGATTGATATGTCAGATGCCTATGAACAAATCAGAATCATCGCAGAAGATGTTTGGAAGACAGCGTTTGCTACAGTTTATGGGACGTTTGTTAGTTACACAATGCAAATAGGAGATTGCAATGCTCCCGCTACTTTCCAACGAATTATGACAATGGTGTTCCAAGAATTTATTGGACGTTTTGTACACGTTTATCTAGATGACATATTCATCTATTCTAATTCAATTGAAGAACACGAACTGCATCTTGGAAAAGTATTTGACACGCTCAGGAAAAACGAATTTTATTTGAAGAAGGAGAAGTGTGACTTGTACTCAAAAAAGATGGACTGCCTGGGACATCTCATTGACGACCGGGGATTACACGCAGATGCTGATAAAATGCAGCGGATTCGAGAATGGCGTGAACCCCGTTCGTATCACGACATACAACGCTTTTTGGGGTTAGTACAATACTTGGCACAATTTCTGCCCGATATAACTTCATACACCGGACCTTTGGCCGCTATGACACGAAATGGAGCGCTCTTTGCGTGGCGGCCCATGCACCAAGCATGTTTTGATAATATAAAAAATATATGTTGCCGGACAGCAATCCTTCGGCCTATTGACGTTACGATCGACGAGCCGATCTGGGTTATCTGTGATGCATCCGTCTCAGGAGTTGGAGCGATGTACGGCCAAGGAGTTACGTGGCAAACGTGCCGCCCTGCAGGATTCATGTCCAAGAAGTTTACGAACGCACAACATAATTATCGTGTGTTCGAACAGGAGACCCTGGCCATACTAGAGGCACTCCTAAAATGGGAGGATAAGTTAATGGGTTATCGCATACATGTGGTTACAGATCACAAAGCGTTGGAGTTCTTCAAGACACAACGGCGCTTGAACAACAGGCAAACACGCTGGATGGAGTACCTGTCTCGTTTCGATTTCGATATCCGATACATTAAAGGAGAATTGAACAAGGGCGCAGACTGCCTTTCGCGATATTACGAAAATGATGAATGGGACGAGGAACATGACGACCACCTCTATGTAAATGCTGATGTGCGGCTGGATCCGGAGATGGATGATATTCCGTTCGACCGGAAGTCCGAAGTGATCGAGCAGATGAATCGTGCTCAGGTAAGAGAACAATTGGCGGCGCTGCGCCGAAGTACGCGGTTAAGTAATCCGCTGGAAACACGGGATAAGAAAGCTGCATCAATGGAGGCAGCGGAACCGGCAGAAGTTGTCATTGAGTGGGAGACAACCCCCACCGAAGAAGTTGACGTGTTTCATTCGCGATCACGTACCGATAATAACACTGCAGAACCAGTGCTGGATCAGGAATTAATTCCTAGAATTAAAGCGGGGTATAAGGAAGATAAGTTCTTCTCCAAAGTAATTAATGACCCACTGGCGTCTGCGATGTTCGAACTGAGAGATGAACTTCTTTATACTCGGAACCGCGGTGGAGAGGAGGTACTCTGCATCCCAGACGTGAGAATGGGGGAGTATCGACTCCAGGGAATGTTAGTCGAACAAGCTCACACGACTATCGGTCATTTTGCAACCCAATGAACCGGCGATTATCTCCGGCGTTGGTATTGGTGGCCGAAAATTTCACAGAAGTACGAACCTTTTGTGAGGGATGCGAATTTTGCAAAATTAGCAAAGATAACACACAGGCACCAGCAGGAAAGCTGCATTCCTTACCAATACCAACCAAACCCTGGGAATCAATTTCGATGGATTTTTTAGGACCGTTCCCAAAATCGAGGGGATTTGATTATGTTTGGGTGGTGCTGTGCAGACTCACGAGTGAGGTACACCTCATCCCGGTTAATACCACAACCAAAGCAACAGAGTTAGCCCGAATATATGTGCGGGAAATTGTTAGACTACACGGCTTACCACGGAGTATCGTCTCCGACAGAGACTCGAAGTTTACTTCACTGTGGTGGCGGGAAGTGCACCGAATTTTGGGAGCGAAATTATTAATGTCAACGGCTTTCCATCCACAAACTGACGGAGCCACAGAACGCATAAATCGCTCCATCGGACAAATCCTGCGAACTGTGGTGCGCCCAGACCAGAAAGATTGGGAGGAGAAGTTACCGATGGTGGAATTCGCGTTGAATTCCAGTATCAATGCATCGGCAACGTTTGCGCCATTCGAGTTAACGCGGGGATACATGCCCTCAATGATTAGGGAAATTAATCCGGAAAATAAACAACTCACGAAAGGAGTCAGAGAATTCGCGGATAAAGCACTATTAAATTTAGCGGAGGCCCATGATGCGATAATCGCCGCGCGGGTATTCTCTACAATTCAGGCGAATAAGCATCGCAGTAGCGAACCAAAACTCACCGCGGGGATGCTGGTGTATTTGTCAACAAAGAATTATCGCTTCCCAAAGGAAGGGCTAAGAAACTACTGCCCAGATTTGTGGGGCCATACAGGATACAGAAGGCGTTGCCCGAATGCTCGGATTATGAGCTGGAACTACCCGAGGTATTGGCTTCTAGACGGGTGCATAACAGATTTCATGTAAGTTTGTTGAGGCCCTTCATCGCAAATTGCGATAACTTGTTTCCTAACCGAGCACGCCCCGAGGCGTACGACTTCGGCGCACCGGCCGAAGATGAATGGCTGGTAAGCTCAATTATAGGGCACCGGTGGGCAGACAACAGTGTCGAATTCCATGTACAGTGGAACTTGGGGGATACTACATGGGAGAAATTTTCCGAAGTTAAGCTACTAAGCGCGCTTGACGAATACTTTGAACTTCATGGAGTGAAGCGCTGGCAGCAATTACCACGTCGAAAATAAGTGAGCGCCGCGGGCCGGATAATTTACCGACCAAGGCAATCAAACATCACAGCCACAACACGGCGATCAGATAATTAATCAAGCCGTAGATGGTACTACCGTGTGAAACTGTATTCACTTAGATAATGTTTTTCACTCTTGCTCTTAACTCTCATCTCGATCGACTTGATCCCTACTTAACTGTTAATCCACGCTCGCCGCTACGTTCACGCTACACACTACTTGACAACAATACTTATGGCTACTGTGACACCGACTGATCTCTTGAATACTCCCGACAACCCTGGGATGATACCAATACCGGCGAGCGCGATGGACGTAGATGGTCCGGTGACTACATCTAAAAGTTCGGCAACAGAGCCGGACGACGTGGTGGATTATGAAGACTCCCCACTCCCTGACGAGATCACTACACCGACAGAAGGTGAGATACTTACCGATACGGACGACAGCGGGGGAAGTGATCGATCTAATACCCCCGCTACCAGGCGATTTCGTAGAATTAACGGTGGAACAGATCGAAGAAATGGCAAATAGCAACAGCGAAACTGTCGCTGGGGGAGAGGACCAACGTAAAATCGCGAAATTATGCGATGAAATAAAATATGTGAAAAGAGAACGGGAGTTTGCGCAGAAAGAAGCGCGGCGAGCTCAGCGCCAACTGAAGGAGCTGCACGAGAAGCAGGAGCAGCTCCGAGAGGACCGTGGGTCGTTGCGCAATGAGCTCGAGTGGTACAAAGAGGAGTGCGACATTATTCGCAAAGAAAATAATGATTTACGCGACGAGGTGCAGGATTTGGAGGCAGAATGTGATCGGCACAAAAACAAGATCGCCCAAATGGAGGACGATGAGAGTCACGAGAGCGCACGGGCGCGGAAACGGGTGTGCACGCGGGGATCGGACTCGTCAAGTGTATATACATCAACGAGTACTCGATCCTCGAGAAGTGCGGCCCCGTCACAGGTATCGGGAGCGGTGAACGCGGGAAAATCCGTGGACCAGAGGCAAGAAAATAATCGTTACCCGGGTAATTCCCGTCCAGCTACGCCACCATCCAATGAATTAATCATTACTACAGGCGAGGATATTGTTATGGATGGACCCTCGCCAGACGATCCGATAGGCGAGATCAGAACGACGGTAATTACGCGCGGAAATATGCGCGCTTCGAATAACCATCCAGCCACAATTGGGCGTCAGCAAGGGGGCTCAGCGACAAGCGGAACACCGCCGTTTCGTGTATTTATCGAGCCGCTGCTCCCACCGCAGAATCTTCGATATGCGGTGGATGAACGCTTCATGCCTGCCGACATTAAGGCATATGAATTAACACACAAGCTGCAACTCACGCAGCCCCTTTGGGTGTTTGGGTTTCAGCACTTCTATTTGTACGCATACTCGCGTCTACTCCCACCTCCACAGAGAACAGCCGTACAGCAGCACGCGGTTCAGCACTACGTCATGCCAGACTGGTTTGCCGACTTACTCCGGGCGGTTCATGCCGATGAACTCGAGAATCGATCGCGTTCTCGACTTGTCGGCGTTAAACGGGCCGATATCGGATATAACCCACTGGCATGGGCGGAACTCATCCAATACTTGGAGTGGCGCATTCGTGGCTGCATGTTCACGGACGCGGCGTGGACCTTATGCATGCGCAACGTGCGCGGGTACAATTTGTGGGAATTGATCAACTTGGAACGTCCTAAATCGGACTCGGCTCCCACGGAGGAAGAACGCCTAAGACGCGTGAACATCCAAAAGGCCATCCTCTGCGTGTTCGTATCACCGGGGTTTTACGAACGAAGTGTTCGTGATAAAGGGCTGGTTATTGCGCCGAAATTGGTGCTTGAATACTGGCCGGTAGATCGGACCTATAACATAACGCAGGATGATGTCTGCAAACGACTCGCCGATATGGGTGTCACTGTAGATGTGGTGAACGACGCATTTAAATTCGCGTTCGACTTCATCACTGAACATCGGTTACCCAATCCCGCCGGATATTCGGGGCAAGACTTCTCCGAGATGCGCCAACTTGCGGGACCCGGTCCGTATCCCCAGTCGGCTTTTCCCGCGGATATCGATTTTCTACCGCGTTCGCCATTCACGCCGTGGAAGAGCGAAGCAGACAATGTGCTTCAATATGAAATGTCAAATTGGACTCAGGAGGACCTGGGAACTGGGGGTGTACCACGACGCGAACCAAACTCGCGTATCGCACGTGCGATTCAACGAGGGCAATCGCGCCCGTCTCGAAACACTGGGTTACTTGTCAAGTACAACCCATTGATTACGACGCCCAAGCAGGCGTTAGCACAGACACCCATCGCCCCCTTATGGTCGAACTCTCGTGGCGCGCCAAGGGGAGCCGCGCCAGGAATAATGCGCGGCAGAGGTCGTGGTGGATCACTGTCATCTCGGCTGTCTCATCCGGCTCATCCGGGTCCCGCATTCACGGTCACCGAAACGCGACTAGGTGGCTCGAGATACGCTCCACAGTCATGGGGCTCGGCCAACAGCACAATCTCGCATATCAACCAGCCGACAATGGCGTATAATAATTCAACACGAGACCTTGGAACGTTGATGAGCCAACCAAGGTATTTTTCGAACGCACCGACCGAGGTGCCCAAGACAATGGTGGATCGACAGGAGGGACCGTCCTCATCGAGTATTACATCATCCACCATCCACGCGCACGACGACTTGCTCGCGCCACCGCAAGAGCTCGATTTTTCGGTGTATGATTCTATGACCATGCCGATCATGTTCGGAGCCATTCCCTCGAACTCCGGAGACGGCACGAGTTATGGTGATATGTTCAACACTGTCATGGGCAACACGTCCAATAACACTACATCTTCGCTTGAGTTTTCCGACGTGTAATAATTCTCGACACAGCACTACATCTTGAATTGAACGGCGGTACTTGACCGCCTCTGTAATGTTACTACAATTATCCAACGCCAATGATACTATTTTGAACTATATTGGAGACTGTAATTCAGTCTTGAGTGGGAGAGTGTTAGGAATCCAACCTAATTCCCCCGCATTAACATATATAATTTATTTACGTGCCGTTGTTTATACCCGGCCGGCATCGCCGGCATTGATCTTGTATATAAGGCTCGAGATAGCCAAACAACGGCAGCTTTTTTACACTTTACACTTGTACTCGATATACCGACTTGCAATAACACCAGTTGTGCAGGTTCTCTCGAGTCCAAGCTCTCTTAGTGTAATCAACGCATAACACTCCGCTCATCTGCCGGAAGTTGCCCGCCGCGTGTTACACCCAAGGATATACTCTATGCGAGTTTAATACTATTGAGGATGGTAAAACTGAACCTCCAGGCAGCTTCATGAATGCCAAAACTCACCTCTGTTCTTCCGAAATTTACTTCCCCATGAACAACGGTTTACCGTTTATTTACTGTTTATTTACCGTTTGCGGTGTGATGCGGACTGCGGTTCGGTGAGATGTCTGACCAGTGAATTGGTTTCAGGCAAGTACACGAAGGCGATTCGTCCTCTAGAGGGAAATTACTCTGTCGCGGAGAAACGTAGCTACTCGTACGCTACGGAAGGTTTATATAATTGTGGTGGTGGTGGTGATATGGTACAATCCGTTTCCGTGAGGATTTAGGATGTGAGCGCTAGGTTCCTCGAGGTTTTTAGTTCCTCGTTGGGGGCTAGCCTTCCAAGAAAGCCGCGGTTGGAGGTCGCTCTACACTTGCGCGAAGGAATAGAGCTTCGCAATGCGAGGCGTCGATCTGAGCCGGGAGACCTGGGTGATGTGGGGGTTTTTCTTTTCTCCCTGCCTCGTATTATTCGGGCAAGCAGTGTCTTCAAAACATGGGTTTTAACACAGCGCGTGCGGGTTATAGCTCTTTTCCTCCGTAGCCCGTTTTCTTTCTGTGCTGGTGTGAACGCGCAACGGATGAGGTTCCGTGACGAGCGTGGCGAAGTTGTGTTTCGAATGAAATGGTGGAGTGGTTATAATCTTCACGGATAAGCCTTCCGTGAAGATAGGGAGTGGTGCCCTGCGCACGGATCTGCATTTGAGCCTCCAATACAACAGTTGCACGCAGCTAAGTAGGGGCTGCTGGCTGTTTAGAAGTACACGCTTTTCATCGACTGCGCCGTGACCAACGCCTTTGTATTCAACAATTTCCTCCCGACCCTTTTTACGGAGTCGAAGGGACCTTTAGAAAGGGTTCCTTGGTGAACCTTCAATCCAAGTGACCTATTTAGCTAGCCCCACGGAGGACGGCGTAGCCTGAGCTAATATGTGTATATGAGAGAGACAACTCCGCCCCGTAAGGCTGGGGGAGGGTAGCTTAGGTGTGAGCAGTGGGGGATGACAAGATGATTCCTTGGTAAATACATCTGGCTTTTATACGTATTCCCCGCCCGATTACCGCACGTGAACTTCTCCGTGAAGCCTCCGTTGTATTATCCTTCCTGTGGATCCTCACATGCCCTCCGCGAAGTTCGACTCCCATGTTCTCCGTTAAGTTGACGCACACGCCTTCCTGCCTTCCGTTAGGCTCGACGGAAAGCTGCCCCCACAACCTTTACGTTTGCCCGATCCCGTCGCTTCACATGTCCCGTAGGAGGTATAGGCCTGGTGGCGTAACTGTAACGCGCGCATTTGCAGTCGACCTCTCCGCAATATTACAATTGCGAGTCCCTCGTTCGATTCGAGGTCAGGCCGTGTTCGCTTTTTCCCACGCTCCGTAGGTGTATTTTTCCGTCACGGAGAGAGCGTGCGCAAGTATTTGACCGTGAGTGATTCCGTGGGTGTCGATTGTTGTTTCATGACTGTTTGCAGTATAGGCCCGGTGGCGTAACTGGTAACGCGCGCATTGTCGGTTTCCTCACAATATTGCATAATTGCGAGTCCCTCGTTCGGGCCTTTATTCGCAATTTTGCTACCCTTTTTCCGCGAGCGTTCCGTAGTCGTGTTCCGTAGTGCGTGTGTTCCGTTGCAGTGTGTTACCTTTCCGTCCGCGCAGAGAGCGTCCGCCAGGTCAGTTTTCAACCGTGGGAAAAACCTCCGTGACAGCCCTAGCATGCCGTGTAGTCTCTGAGGCTTATCGTGATTTCCTCCGTGAGTCGTTTCGTTACTGATTTCCGCCGCGCTTGAGCGTATCACAAAGTGATAGCTCACAGCAGACATCCGTAAACTAAACGGTAAATAAACAGAAGTAAACGGAAACGGTTGGAGCCCTAAGTGGCTATCAAAAGAAGCTCTGAATAGGTCATTGGAGTTGGTCAAGATATGGACGGATGTGCGAGGGATGGAAGTAGCTGATCTCAAGAAACAGGAAGAATTCCTGCTTGCTTATGCAGAGACCTTGAATTTGAATGAAATCTCCGATGCTAAAGGACGGCACTCATGTTGCTTGGGTTAGGAGACTACATAAAGCCGCATAGGCTATTCCAGACACTCATGTGCAGCTGGACTCATGATCCACCACGTTAATTATGTTTCTCTATTCCATTGGGGTTCAAGGCTGATCTCTAGCAGGTTTGGAGCAAGTTTCCCCCTGATATCCAGGCTCAATTATCCAACAAACATGATAATTGGGAAACATTTATTGCAGCTTTGTGTTTGCTTCCATTGACTTCTACAATCAGTCGCTCGAGTAAGTAGACCCAAGTTACACGGTGCATTTTTCCGCAGATAAACACTGCGGCCTTAAAGTTGCGATCACTGACCCTCGAACTGAGCAACAAAATCTAGGGCATCTCTGGAGTTTGGTTGAGCATACTTCACCGCCCTTCATTAGTGAATTGCGGCAATTGGCTGCTTTGTTACCCCGAAAGAGCCTGTTCCTGTGGTTAGGCTTGAAGCAGACATGGAGTCGGCCTCTGAACAATCAACTCGGGGATGCAGCTCTTGCAGGAGGGGAGCAAAAGGAAGCAGCTCAAGGGGAGCACAGGGACGACACGGTGGAAGGGGAGGACGTGGTGGAGCAAGGGAGGACGTGGTGGAGCAAGGGGAGGACGTGTTGCATCAAGCCTGAGGATACCCGCAGAACAGATGTGTGTGTGTCTCGATGGCTTTTTACAGGGCAGGGTACAAACTATGGCGGGAATCTCTTCACAGCTCGCGAAGTTTGGAGTTGCAAAGAAGAAAGACCTCAAAAGCACGACGTCGACACATCCAGATATCTCTGGCCCTCATATCTCTTTCCCATACTCAACGAGTTGAGTCTGTAAGTGAAATCACAATCGACATAATTGACAAAACTGACTCGAGTTGATGCAGTGGAGTGGCATAGACACTATGGAGGAGACCAGTATGGAGTGGATAGGAGTTGAATTTGACGCTCGAGATTTGATTTTGAACTTGAAATCGTGTTACCTGGAGGTAAGTCACGAGTAGTGTTCTGGACAGTGGATAATAACCTAAAGATATGCCAGGTCGAGCTCCTACTGCACACCACCCCTCAAATTTACACCACAAAGCAGTGGTTAGGGGTCGCACGGACACCAGATTCAGTAAGCGAGCATAATATAATATCAGATCAGTGCAATTAATATCAATTCGCTCGAACAGAAAAGAGGTTTCAAAGTACTATCAATGACTAGGATCCTGGCCACACTGGGATCCTGGCCATTAGTCAAATACAGGTTTCTGGGGTGTGTAATATGTCCGCTACACATTTTCACAGTGGAATATGACCCATTGCGCATCCTGAGACCAAATTCCAACCCAAAGTAATAAGTTGATCCAAAGCTGTGCCCACATTGATCGCGATCCGGAGGGTGAGAATATCAATTTGATAACCCCGTGCGACTGTCTCCCTTATTTCTCGACCAATACGCGGTGGATCCGGAACTTTGGGGGCTTATTTTTCTGCGAGAACCTGGGGCTTCCTTCTTGGGATGCAGCACCCAGCAGAAGACTTGCCCTTTGTGGTCAAATTCACCAACACAATTGGAACAGAAACCCGCCGATCAAACTTTTAAATTCAAGATACGGAAAGACCCTTGGAGACTATGGTTCCAACGCCTTTGCCTATCCATCCTGGTAGGTACGGCATTCATATCATCCATACTGCGCTCCTTGAACGCTTTCCCCTCCCTCCTAATGTGAGTACAGATAGAAAACCACCCATTTGACGCAGGAAAAAAGATTAAATGTCGGGTTCTCAACAGTACACCTTGAAAGTAGAGATATGCGTTCAGGTGGGTCCATTGGGTTCCAATAAACCTCCCTGTCACTTATTTTGGCCTACAATGTGTTACCACTGACGTACCAACCCGATTTAGGTAACAGTATAGATCCCGCCGCCGAGGGCTTTTATAAAATGTCTCCGCTACTCCACTTTTGTGAAGCCCAATGTATGATATAAGTACTTAAAATACACTATATGAATCCTATATGCACCATGGTAAATGGTGTGCGCCCTCATTCGCCTTCAACAATGGGATTTTGAGGGTGGCCAGGATCCCTGTCAATTACCTGTTCGGGAAATCCGTGGAAATTAAATTCATTGAGCACTCAAAACGGCACCAAAATTATCACAAATATGCTCAGTCTCTTCGCAGGATGTGCGCCTATTGACTAGGGCCCACAAACCTGGGAAAAGCCCCGCTGTAAGATCGAGATTGGGCCCAAACCCCTTAGGTGGCCAGGATCCCAGCGCGATATAGTAGTCATCACACTGCAGGTAGGATTCCGGCTCTTTTTGTGTTCTCTGGCAGTTGACCTTGTCTGTCACAGGATTACCACCTGAAACGCTATGGGGTAAAATTCGGAAAGATCCCAGAAAGCTGGTTCAAGTTGTCACAGCCTTGAGATATGTCTGAATGTCTCAGACTCTAAACACGCAGTATGGTTTCTTAGTGTCCTGTTGTCCATTGTTAATAATAAACTCGGACGCAGAAAATTTCTGTCCAGAGCATGAAATACAACAATACCCAAATGGACGGCAGTCATCTTTTAATTCGGACTACAGAGGACACTGTGCGGTAAGTTATCTTATCAGCTAAAAAATACTGAAAGGTAGCAGATTTGCTAGGGAACTGCGGGTTCATGGGAAGCTAGAGTCAAGAACCAGTTCTAGGCGGAAGGCTTTGATCGACACATACCATGTACGAGTTTTTTTTTTTTCATTCTTCTTGGGTATATACTAATTAACACCTAGGCCATGAGCTATAAAACTCACACAGATGCCGGGGCTGCTAATTTCTTTGGGGAGAGTTCAACGAAGACGAACATGGCTAAAGCGCCGTTATTCTTCGACCCCAGGCGAAGTTACCTTGACAATTCTTCTGTTTGATGGCCTGGGTCCATTGCTTTTGAAGACTGGGAGGAAGTTTCCCAGAACGAAGGGATGCTTGCATTGAAAGAAATCTGTTACTTTTATGACCACCTTCCTGATTCACTGACTCGGTTAGAGCGGTTGAGTTTGAAACCCCTCCCGCTGCTTACCGATTTAGAACACGCCGAGTTGGTTGCTATCAGAGGGGGCTGTCAATCCCCTGGTACGCTACCTGCAAGGGCTTGGTTTTCATTCTGCAAGCATCAATAACAGAACATGTGAGTGCAACTATAAAACTTAGATTTTGCTCGCTCGCTGATCCTTTCAAAGCGAGTACAGCTTGGAGCTTGATCAAAGATCCTGTTCGTTGTCCAATGCCAACCTATCCCCAAAGAAGTCAATCTGGTGTTTGACTCGAGCACCTTTCAGCACAACAACCAAAAATCCAGAGCACTCGCCCACCAGATGCAGTCTTGTTCACCCGGGCATCTGATGAAGAGCGTCGCAGAAGTATGGTTGAGTACATTCAGCAATACGAAAATAAGCGGTCGGTAGGGCCTTTAGCCTTCTGTATGCTGTCAAGATAAATGTGAATTGTCACTCGAGGTAAGTATGTTTCTTTTCTTTTCTTTTTTGGTGAGGGAATTAATGAGAGTCCAGCTTCGTCGCTCCCTGCCTATACCATCCAGATTTGACAGACCGGCAACAGGAATTGGTGTTAAGAGCAAGAGACACGCATCGAAATCTGAACGAACATTGGGATGCGCAAAGGTACGAATAGCCAGGTCAAAGCCGAGCAGAATTTTCGATCGCGAGTCTGGAAGGACTTGCGAGAGGAACTGGGTCGAGAACCAATACGGTCCGAAATCTCCACTTGGACTCGGGAAAAGAAAAAGGCAAGCAAAGCAAAGGGCAAGAAACGTGCATTGGCTATCAAGCGGCCACCTTCATTCAAAATCCAGAGCAAATGCTTGCAAGAGAGATGTGGAGGGAAGGCAGGAGCTCTGCTGCTCAAGTCTCAGGCGTCGAGGCTCCTGGGTGTCAAAGGGGTAGAAATCGGTGATATCAATGTCGACTCGGATATGGGCGCTGAGGAGAACTCGGTTGGGGATATTGATGAGAACGAGTCTGTGGTAAATATGGAGAGCATGGTTGATTCTGAGGAGGATGGCTCCTGTATGGTAGATGATGAATAGCTTCTTCTCGTGGCACTGCTGCTAAGTACGGTTCCGGGATGAGTTCGGGTTCCGGGCCGGGCCAGCCGGTCCGAGCAGGGAGCGAACTTCAAGAAGGGCAAAAAATGTTGTAGGCTGGAAATCTGTCTTAATCTCATTACTATTCTGATTTGATTTCATCTCATGTATGCTCATGTATTCATCTACTCCTTGTATTATTTTCTGCCTTGTACACTACTACTGTCAATGCTTTCAATTCGTATGTGATCATGTTCCGTGGTCCCAGGGGTCCCTGTTACATGCCGAGACCAATTCGATCAAACCATCATCAATCCGATGCTGGTCTGTCCCTGTTGCCATACATGTACGACTCGCGGTGACCGATCTTTCATTCCAGGTGAATCCTGCACAGCCAAAGACATCGATATCGATTTTTTTCGTTTTTACACGCGAATATCTATATAAACTAAACTATCAAAACCATACAAAAGAGATTCCCAGCACTAGTACTATGGTACACCAACACACCCAAGTCCATTCATTCATTCGTATCGATATCTGCAGTCTGTTGTCATCTGCACGGCATACGAGGCGAGGAGTCGTTTCAAAATTCAGTCTAGTCTATAAATCAAGGTCATCGGTCGGGGTCGGGTCGCAGTCGTGAATAAGGCAACAAGAAACCACAGCGCAGCGCCGCTCAGAGCCGGCTGTCGACCTTCTCCTCCTCCTCAGCCGGCGCCGTCCGCTTCGTCGGCTCGCCCACGAGCCCGAGCATATGCTCCACAATCTCCGCCGGCGTCGTCACATGCCAGCTCGCGAGCGTGCGCTTGCTGCTCTGCCCCACGGCGGTGGTGAACACGCAGTCGGGCTTGATCGCGAGCTCGACGGGCGGCGCGTCTTCCGCGTCGATGAGCGTAACAGACAGCGGCGCGTCGAGCGTGGCCTTGGTGGAGCCCGTCCCGAAGAGGATGAGCGCGCGGAACATGTCTTCGTCCGTCTACGGGTGGCGGTACTTTACTAAATGGATTGCGCCAAACCAAAGTACGGAGAAAGCGCACCTTGTCATCCCCTGCGCAAAAGACAAACTCCGCATCGGGGTTCAGATACAACAGCCGCTTCACGATCTCGCCCTTGTTCACCGCAATGGGCCGCACCTCGAGGTTCTTCTTCCCGACCAGCACTACAAGCCAAGCCACGCGTCAGTGCAGCACAGCCAAAGAAGAACCGCGACGGAGACCCACCCTCTATCGGACGCTTGTGCGCAAGATTGTTCTCCAACAGGTCCTGACACTGCCGGCACTGGAACTGCCCCCACTCCGGATCGCTCGCCCTATAATGCCACGTGATCGAGCTCTTCTTCATCTCGATATGGCTCCCCGTCGTCCTCTACAGTGTACACCCCGTCCGTCAGCACTCCTACCCCCAAGCCCCAAACCGACACGGGACGAAAACGCACCTCGGTATAATACCGAAACACCTCCTCCACCTCGCCCATCCAACTCATATCGAGCTTCTCCGTAAAGTTCGTCCACGCATTGCCCGTCCCGGGCGCGCGCACGAACCCGCCGTGCTCCGCGGAGAACCCGACGTTCTGCAGGTGCCCGAGGTGCTGCTCGAGGAACGCGCCGTCGCGCCCCGAGATGATGTACACCACGTTCCGCGCGTCCGCGGCGAGCTTCTCCAGCGCGCGCAGCGTCGCGGGCGTCGGCACCGCCATCGACGGCGTCTTGACGATCGGCGCGAGCGTGCCCTGCGTTGCGTGCGCGCATCAGCCTCCGCATCCGATGCACCAAAAGAACAATGGGAGACGCACGTCATAGTCAAAGAAAAACAGCCGCTTCTTCGCGGCGTGGTACCTGCTCTCGAGCACGTCGCGCGGGATGTACGGCGTCGCGCGCGCGCTCTCCTTGCCGCTCATCTGCGAGAGCAGCATCTTCACGAGCACCGCCGCCCACGTGTGCGACGTGTGCGTCGTCACGACGCGGTGCAGCTCCTCGTGCCGCGCGAGCTTCTCCGGCTCGGACATGACGAGCCCCTGGTTGATGGCCGCGGCGACGTCCTGCGGGGGGCGTCGGCAAGTAAGTAATAGCAGGGACGAAGAGAGAAAAATGCAAACGCACGCCAAGGTTCCACGGATTCACCATCAGCGCATTCTCCATGTGCTTGCTGATCCCCATAAACTCGCTCAGCACCACCGGGCTGCGCTTCGTCCGGCCCTGCGCGATGACGAATTCCTAGGAATGTAGTGTCAGCTTTCGCTCGGAATTGAGAGTAACACACACACCATCGAGGTCGTGTTCATCCCATCCCGCAGCGGCGTGATGACCGCGAGGTCCGCCACGCTCAGCAGCGCGTAAAACTCGTCCTTCTTGAGGGTCTGGTGGCTGCGCGCGGAACGTGCGTTAGCCTTGTGACGATGAAGTGGTCGGGGAATGCGGTTGAGATCGAGGGCGGGGGGGCGAAGGATGCGAGCACCACAAAACGCAAAAACCCGCGCGGTGGGGGGGTGGGGGCAGCCGAAGGACGGAAGTACCGCAAACCGCAACCAAAAAAAACTCACTAATGATGCACCGGAATGAAATCCAAGCTCCCAAACTCGCCGTTTATATTCGCCACGAGCTCGCTCACCTGCCGCTCGAGCTTGGGCGAGTCGGTCAGCGCGGGGGAGGTCACCTGCACATCGGGCATCGGTTAGCTGGCTAGTTCTGCGGCTGCTTGGGAAAAAACCAAATAGAAGGAAGAGCGATTGGGAGGAAAGAAGAGCGGATGCGGGGATGCGGTGGCAAGTAAAAGGGGCGGGGTGAAAAGTGGGAAGCAGAAAAAAGGCGCGGAGAGCCGAAGTAGCAATAAGACGCGCGCGCACACACCTGGATGAGCACCACATTCCCCACCCACTCGGGGTACGTCTGCAGCAGCTTCTGGAACGCGTGCAGCTGCGAAGGAGGTTAGCGGGTTTGTTTTGACTCGAAGTAGAAGGGACAAAAGCGGGCTGCCGGCGGCTCATGCATGTCCACGAAACCACGAAACCACGAACGCAAACGCACCTTCTGCAGCACCCCCTTGACGACATCGAGCTTGTCCCGCCCCACGATGATCTTCTTCCCCTCGTACAGCGCGCGCAGCGCGGCGAGCTTGGGCTGGATGCCCGGGCGGAGGCTGGGGGTGGCAACGGGTTAGCGTGGGGTAGCGTTAGCGGGGAGGGGGGTGGGGCGGGGAGGGACGAAACAAAGCACCCCCTCCAAACAAAACGGTGGGGGAGGGAGCGGGAGTGAGTGAGTACGCGAGTACGCGAGTACGCGAGTACGTAGGGAGGAGTGAGTGAGTGAGGACGCCAGGACGGAGCAAGTGAGTGAGTACGTGGGTTCGCGGGTGGGGCAGCGGGGGGGAGTGAGTAAAGAAAACGCATAAAAACTCACATATCCCTCCCCACCCGCTCCGCGTCCACGCCCACGGGACAGTGCGCGACCGCCGCGACGTGCCCCTCCGCGTCGATCCCGCGCGGGGTGGATTCGTATCTGTGTTGCGTAATGGTTAGCGATAGTGAGCGGTGGAAAATCGAGCGAGCCAGCCAGCGAATGAAAAAGCGGAGCAGAGGCCCACGTCCCCGTCCCCGTCCCCGCGCGCCCCTCCCCCCCCTCTCTCCACCCCCTTCCCCCTCCACCCCCCACGTCCCCGCGCGCCCCTCCCCCTCCGCCCCCCACACAACCCCCCCCCCAAAAAAAAAACAATAATAATAATAACAAAAACAAAATTCGAAACACAAAAAAACGCACCCACAAACCCTCACACACGTGCTGATAAAGTGGCGGCTGTACGAGTAGGTCTGGAAGCAGACGAGGTCGGCGGCGACCATGCCGCGGAGGAGCTCGAGGCGGCCTGCGGGGTAGCGAGCGTTAGCGAGCGGAAAGGTTAGTGGAAGGGGAAAGAGAGGGAAGAGGAGGGAGGAGGGAAGAGGAGGAGGGGGGGAGAAGGAGGGGAAGGGGGGGGGGGTGCACGAGCGGAGGTAAGTGGGGTGCAAGCGTGTAAGCGAAGGAGAGTCAGACGGGAATTGCGTTCGCTAGCTCACACCGCGCACGGGCAAGCCGACGACGGCGCGAATGTGCGGGGCGTCGGGTGTTGACGCGGGGGTTGTGCCGCCGCCATCAAAGGCACGGACGTGGACGCGGACAGGGCGCACGGAGATGCAAGGACGAACAAGACGCACACCGGGCCACCGCTCGAGGACGCGGGAAGGCCAGTACGGAAGAACGCGTACGTGAGAGGCCGCCGTCATGCTGTCGACACGCATGCACGTCCTGCCACGCTCGCAAGCAAAAGAAACACAGAAAGAAAACCGGAGCAGACCCCAAAAAAGCACGCAAAGAAAACTCACGCGGCAGACACCGAAAGACCTCGCTGCTCGGGAACGGCGTGTGCACGAACAGGCCGATCACAAGCGAGGCGTCGGGGATGAGCGCGCGGAGGAGGCGCGGGAGGAGCAGGAGGTGGTAGTCGTGTATGTAGATGAGGTCGCCGGGCCGCCACACGGCCTTGATGCGCTCCGCAAACGCCTGGTTCGCGGCCGCGTATGCGGCGTAGTGCGCCTCCTGCGACGTGTCCTCCGAGGCGATGTCCTGCCAGAGGAGGTAGTGGAAGAGCGGCCACAGCGCTGGGGGCGGGGGTCAGCAGGGTGCAGGATGGATGGGAGGGGGGAGGCACGGACTCTGTTTGCAGTACCCGTCGTAGTGGCCGTGGGCGACCGCGTCCTCGAGCCACACCGGGACATACACCGTCTTGCGATCGTCGTCCGGGTCGGACTCCTTGGGCTGGTACGTCCCGAGCGCGTCCTCGAGCGCCTTGCGGTCCGCCTCGCTGACACTCTCGCTGGGGATCGGCTGCGCAGGCGGGGCGCTGGGGGGCAGCGAGGCGGTGGAGGAGGAGAGCGAGGCGGGGGGCGGGGCGGCGAGGATGTCGCCCGTCCAGCCGATGATGAGCTGCTCGTGGGTGGCGGACAGCGAGCGGATGCCGCTGATCATGGCCGCGTGGCCGTACCGCGGGACGAGCGTCCACACGCCGTCCGCGTCGTCCTTGTCCTCGACGTCCTTATCGTCGGCTTCCGGCGGCGGGGTGAGGGGCGCATGGGTCGGATTGTGGGAGTTGAGGGTGGCCTGGACGGGGAGATAGTGGCAGACATGGAGGACGCGTCCGGAGAGCGGGATGCCGGCGGCGCGGTGGTCGGCCTCGAGGGCCCTGACCTGCGCGCGGACCTCGTCGAGCGAGATGTCGTCGCCGAGGCGGGTGTATGGTTCTGCAAAGCTGTCCATCCTCTACTTTCTTGTAATCGTCGTCTTGAAGAACTAATAAAGCACTCCTAGGCCAAGTTGAAACCACGGAAGCAGGAAGAACTAATAAAGGACCGCTCGATCGGGCAGCACCAACAAATCTTTCGCCATCCCGTCCAGATTGGGCAGAGGGCGTTGGTGATGCCAATCCATCGTCATCTGGATCGCCCGGCCCGGGTCTCGGTCCTGCCTCTTTGGGACACGGGCCTTCCTTTTCCGACGACGTTGAGCCGAGGTCCTTCCGCGAGCGTGCGTGCTTTCCTTCGAGTCCAGGGGCGCATGCTCGCTGCCAGAAATCAACGTTACAAGCAGGATGCCACCGTGCGCTTGTGTCCACGTTCAACGATCCGCGCAGTCAACGCAGCCAAGCCGCGCATCTGTTGCTTCCACCCCCACCCGAGTACCCGCAGAGACCGTCCCTCGGCCAACTACTCCAGCGACGACAACCAAGTCCCAGCGTCCATGTCTCACCTCCGCTTGAAAGTTGGGCGCGATTGAACCAAACTTTGAGTCCCCATTTTCGCCACGGAAGCGAGACACTGCGCGGCAACTCTCTGACACTGCTCGTTCCAAATCCCACTCTTCATGGCCTCAACGCCTCCACTTGCCGGCGCCAAGGCACCAAATACCATCTAGGCTGCGCTTCCGACGCCAGCCAAAATCGTTCAGATCCGCCTGCCTCCTCCTGCATGCACCACTGACACTACCCACTCTGCGCCCTTCTTTGAACGCTCAAGTGCCGGAGCTACTCATTTTTCCGGAAATATATATATACCCTCATCCTCTCAATCACCCGTCTCTTACTGCCGCGCCTCACCCTCACCCCCACCATCGCCACTTTCCTTCTGTCGGACAAGCACTTCCCAGCAGGTCCTACGTACCCACCGACCTGCGCCACCCGTGACCCCTCCGGTGGCATAATACTCAGTGACACGCCCAAGCCACAATGCACATCGACCGCGTACGTGCACCATGGCCATACTGGGAGATAGCGAGGCCGGCGGACGCGTCTGCAAGAATATACTCTATTAGCAGGAATACTCCTCCGTGCGCCGCACCGGGTGGACCCTGGACCCTGGCTCCCGCAGCAACATGGCGTGCTCTAGCTCTCGGGTGTGTCTGTCCGCTCAGATGCCCGCGAGACGAGATGGGGCTGGGGTGCAGCGCCTGCGCCTCGGCGATACTGATACTCGCGTCTCATCCCTTGAGCTTGAACTTGAACGTACCTCCATCCAGCCTCCAGGTGCGCGTCTCGGTGAACGGCAGGAAGGCGACGAACCTCGGATTGCCGTCAAAGTCCAAGTCGAAGTCGAGGTCGAGGTCGAAGTGCAAGTTGGAGCGCGAGCTTACCCAGAGACGGCGAAGTTCGTGTCGGTGAATGCGAGGTTGAAGCACACTGCGAGGGCCGCAGGCAAGCTCACCGAAGCGGGGATGGAATCGGGCGTGAACGGAACTCACGAAACTGAAACCCCCCACGGTTGCATCATCATATCTTCACCAGCAGATTCGGACAGTCAGTCCTACGCGAACCTCCGACTCAGTTGGGATCCCGATTGCATGCCACTCGGCCGACTGAGGAAGTTCAAGTCGGAGCAGGCGGGCGGTGTCCGGCCATCATGATGTGTAGCGACCTTGCAGTGGGTTGGCGGAGAGAGCTTGAGGCTTGACAGAGAGTGGAAGGCTGCAGGCGGGATGTACGGTTACGATGGAAGTCGTACGTACCGCGATGAATTTCGAAACACCAGCAGTCCGGATCGTCTCAGGCAAACGAGTCCACCATGCTGGAACTTTCAGTGCAGGGGCAGCGGTCGTTCGTTTCATTGACTTGGTGAATTATTCTCAGTGCCTGAGGGGCGAAGAATGATTTTGTTGCACCCATGCAAATCGTCGTGATTCTTTGCGAAATGAGACGCGGGTAACCCTAGAAAGTCGTGATCTATTCAAGTCGTCCATCCCCTAGCCCGTTTCCTTTCATTTCGAGATATTACTTAGTAATCCAGACTCACGGCTACTGAGCACCATGAATTCCAGTCACACCCGTATGGGCCGGTGCCGCGAACGTACCAAGCCAGGACGCCGAGGTCGAAAGCAAGCTAAACTCATCAGTAAAAATAAAAATAAATCAACATCGCCGAGATGCCCGAAAGGGTGTAGGGTGTATAATTTATGAAATCGGCGATGTCTCTGGACCGTCGGCTTTTACGCTAAACTACCACATCGCCGAAGCACTCGAAACCGTCCGCATCTTTTTTTTTTTTTTTTTTCTGCGCGATTCGAACCCATGGCCACTGACTTCGAAATTCAACCTCACTCAACGCGTCCAAAAAACCGAGTAACCGTCCTGCGTCCTGCGCACTGCGCACCGCAACTCGGGGTCGCCGAACTGCTTCAACCCAAGACCGTGGCGCCGAGGTTGAAAGCAAGCTAACCTTATCAGTAAAAAAAAAAAAAAAAAAATCAACATCGCCGAGATGCCCGAAAGGGTGTAATGTAGGGTGTATAATTTATAAAATGGGCGATATCTCTGGAGTCTGGGCCGTCGTCGGCTTTACGCCAAACTACCAGATCCCCGATATAAGCATTCGAAATTGTGCGTATGTGCGAATCGAACCCATGCCCACTCCCTGCATTTTGCCACCCGAAATCGAAATTCACCCTCAATCAACGCGTCCAAAAAACCGAGTAACCGTCCTGCGCACTGCGCACCGCACCTCGGGGTTATTGAATTCCGACCCACCGCAAATTCGAAAAAAAAACGCCACAAAGCCAAAAAAAAATCTCGTAAACACGTATAGCAGCAACTCGTTTCGATCGAGTGACCTCGGGGTACCCCATTACGTAATGGTCTTACGTAACGATATGGGCCCCGCGCGCTTCCATCTGCGCCATGCTGCTGTTAAGGCACTTTAGAATGATGTGGACAAGTGAGGGGAACGACGTTTGTGAGTGAGCGGAAGATATGAATGAAATTGAACATTTTGAACAGTTAGCCCAAATTGAGCAAATGCAAATAGGCGGTTGTAACTTATAACAGGCGGGGCGGAGCAATGCGCCCGCGCGCTTCCATCTGCGCTGTGAGACTGCTGTTGTGTGAAGGGCAGACGGAGCCATGGTTGAAACTTCGCCTTTGCTCGTTTAGTGCCGAAAAAAAAAAAATCGAACTGGTGGCAAACAAGAACAAACAAACAAACAAACAAATTCGTTCTGTTTTGTTTTTGTGTTGCTTACCTTGAGCCCGCGCGCCATGTTGTTGTGCGGAGGGTGGGGGGAGCCAGGGTCGAATGGAATGGGAGTCATGTTGGATGGCCGAATTGAACTTGCAAACAAGGTATGCCGTTGCTTATTCTCCAGCGTTCCATTTTGGAAGAAAAAAGAAGAAGAAACCACTGCCGGGATCATTCTGTTCTCCGGCCGGGAGAAAGGGCCGGGATAACTTAACTAAGCTCCGGCCAAAATTCTCCCAACAAAGGAGAATTTTACGGGATTTTCTTTGTTTCTCCCGTCAGGAGGACAAAGACTTTTCCAGCCTGGAGAAAGTCACATTATTCTCCAGGTGGAAGAATCAGATATTCTCCCGACTGGAGAATTTTCGGATGCCCGGTCCGGTCACCTTTGGCGGGCGTTGGGAGAATTTCTCTTTCTACCCTTTGGAGAATGTCACACTATTCTCCAAACGGGAGAAACTAGACTTTTCCTTTCTGGAAAAACTAACATTCTCCCACCCAATTCTCCACTTCTTGGAGAATTTTGGCCGGAGCTTAGTTAAGTAATCCCAAGCCGTTCTCCCGGCGGGAGAACAAATTGATCCCCGCAGTGAACGTAGTTCTTACCTCGTAGCGGCTCCCAGTCGGCATTTAGACTCGGCGTCCAAATTTAGATCGCGTACGGAAGGAAGGTGCAAGATTTCGATTCGGGCTTTCTTTGAACTTTGCGTAGACCTCAAACTCGGCGGCCATAAGCCTTATACTGGACGTGGTCGAGGTAGGATCACACTCTTCTGTCAGCTTGAGGTTCAAAGATTCGAAGTATTGTGTAGCTGGATAGGTTTGTGTGATAGGGCCGGAAGGAAGAAGCAATATCATTCCACCGAGTGGTTCCGTTGAGCGCAACATTCATTTCACAGGAATGAAAGTGATATATCTTGAAAGGAAAAAAGCCTCCCGAAAGAACTGACAACCACAATCGGGATGTCGGGTGGAGTGTGCATCGCTAGACAAGTTTCGGCGATCTCGGCGATGTTCAATAACGGTTGTGGATGCGGGCCGCTGTCGCAAATCATCCACAGCGGCGTTGCTTGTGTGGATGTACTTTAAGCGACGAGACCTTCGACTGGATTCAAAGAACACAAAGAAGCCGCTATTGAGAATTGCGGGGCGGATTCCTCCAGTGTTCTAGAAGTCACGAGGGTTACATGTTGCCGTACAAATTGTTAGTGTGGTTGGCAGAATTCTGCCGAACTGCCAAATGGCAGGGCAGAATGGCAGGCAGAACGGCAGAATTGAGAGGCGTCCGGCAGAATATGGCAGAGGATGTCCGGGCCGGCCGCCGTTGTTGTGCCGATGGTTGAATTCCCGCGGTTTTCTGTGTTGTTAACTTGTTTCACACATCTTGACATCGTTTTTCACTTACTGGTGTGCACACAAAAGTCCATGGAACAAGCAGACATATTTCACTCCCTCATTGGTGTTTGGGCGGACAGCTTTGCAGTCATAAACCATCAATTGCAACCGAGAAAACGGTCAATTTGTACGAAACCAGATTGTGTTGATGGCAGAGAGAAGGAAGAAGTGGTAAGAGAGGTCATCAAGGCAGATGGAGCGCTGAAGATGTGGTTTAGGAAGTAAAAATATGTTTACTGACCATTATAACACTGCTATATTCTGCCATATTCTGCCGCTATTCTGCCCAGCCATTCTGCCATTCTGCCTGGCAGTTTGAGCCAAAATTTATTCTGCCCCCCGCACTACGTACAATAACTAGAAACGGGCGCTTACGGAGTATGGGCGAGTCGAGGAAATCCCGCGACGAAAGTCACGATCAGTTTCGTTTCTGGCAATTTTGTATTTTCCCGAGCACGTGTTACCTGACGTAGAACAAGTACAGGTTTGGTCTCCCTAAATTCGAGCACACAAAGAATGGGATAGAACTGTCGAGCATTGTCACTTCCCAAGTAAACGCACAGTAGATTGGATCCGGTTCGATTCAAACTGCGCATTTGAGGTGCCCAGCGATCCAACATCGGAAAGATGCAAGTTGCAACTACATACAATCAGAAAAGAACCTTGAGTGAACTTGACGGCGAGTAAGATTAGCCGCGAAGCGAGCACGGAATCCGATAAGTACAGGTGAAGTTGATTCGGCTCTGAAGGATCCGGGATGAAACAGTCGAAGATACCAATGACTGTACACAAAGAACATCCAGTGAACGGAAGCAGCTAGCATTGCTAATGCGTTCAGGAGGACATGTCAACATTCATTTGAATAGCCAGAGACGCGGAGAAACTGAGATCTGAAAGCATGCTTAGTCACAGTTCATGGAAATGGGAAAGTGATTTTACCGTTCTGCAAATCTTGTAAGGAAAAGGAGCTCAAGGCTCGGACGCCGGCTACAATCGTTGGCTCAGTACCGACATAGACTCCGTACTCATTGTGCGCTGAAAAATATTGTGTAATGAGTATTTGATGAGTATTTAATGAACTGCAGTGAAGTGTCGCCTTCCAGTTCCTCTGCGCCAGTTCTCCTGCCGCAACACCTTCTAGTGAATAAAATCATACCCATGGTTCGTACCCGCTCGAGGCGGATTCCATCGCAGCTGCCATGTCCTTTATCCCCCGCCGACGCGACATCGCGAGGAACGCCGCATAAAACTCATCCGCGTCAGGCCCAATAACCAGCGCCTGAATGCGCTCCCGGAGGGTGTCGTTGAGCCCCGGAGGGCGCGGCCCTTCAATATCCGGTTCCAAACCCCTGGGCGCAAAAATCGCGAAATGGCGCAAGCCCCGGAGACTCAGCAGGCCGCGGCCCCACACGCTGTCGAGCGCAACGCCATGCGGATTGTTCGCTGAGGGGTGCTTGAGGAGTCTGTCCGCCTCGAGTTCGAATATCAGGGACTCGAGGTTCATGGCGTTGAGGAGGGCAAAGATGTGGTTCCACCAGGGGGAGAAAAACCGGTGGGGGTTGTGGTAGAGGCGCTCATGGGGAGTGTGGCAGAGGTAAACGCTGCGGATATCGGGGAGGGTTTCTCGCCGGAAGGCAATGGTGACGACCGACTCGAACTCATGGATCGCGATGTGGAAGGTGTTACACCGATGGAGGATTGGCAGCGCTTCGAGGTACACCTGGTGGCATGAGAGGAGGATTGCTATGGGGATTGCGTCGGCGGGGACATCGAGGTAGTTGGGCATGTTGTCTGGGTCGTCGACGAGCTCGTAGCAGGCTGACTTGACGACTGACACATGGTGATATCGGTAGGTAGATGGGTAATATGTGGATCGCCGACCAAGGGTGAGTCTGACTAGCCGCCCGCCAAGGGCATGTCTGTAGATGTTTCGTCGCAACTCTAGAGGGAGCTGGAAGAAGCAAGAGCTTTCAGGCTGCTCAGCGAGCGGCTGCTGGCCAATGTCGATCCGTGGTGTACTAGGAGCGGGGGGATATGCATCTGCTTGACTTGGCTTTCGAGTTTGAGTTTGGGGCTGGTACCGTCTTTGCTTCGAAATTCCTCTCGTTGGTATGTGCGAAATGCACGCGGAGAGATAGTAGACTGGAAGGAAGATAACAAGGCATGCATATTCCAATAGAGTGGCCATGGACAAGAGACTCTTAGAGCCTCAGTGTAGTTGAATGCTGTTGAAAGAAAGACACTTAGAAAGCTGTACATACCTGTGTGAAACACGGACACGGTGACTTGACCTGACTTGACGTGACGCAAATGACACGCTCTAACTCTCCATCACGTTCGAAATCCGTGACCTATCTCTTCGTGAGAATCATTTGCCGCCGAGACTTTCAGAATCGATGGTACTCCCACTCAAGTTTCCTCCGAACAATTTGGGTTTCTGCGCCATACAAAATCTTACTAATAAACAAGAGGACATGTTGAAGGCTTCCCCTTCCCTGAATGACCTTGTCGAACCATGGGAATGCGAGTTGATGTGAGTCGTCAATGGAAGCCAACGGGCGCGGCGTAACGAGTTTATGCCAGGGATTATTAAAGAGCGAGTGATCTGAACCGCGTTGATTCAATGATTGTGCATATATCAAGAAGCGAGTTCCGAGCGTCGTCGGTTGAAGTGTCTGTCTACGAGAGACTAGATTGTGCAAGCTCTTGAACTGGTCAACGTTCACGGCTTGAGATCTCACGATCCATTCCTTTTTCGAGACACAATTGATTCATTGTTGCAGTGCACGTCAACACATTCCTTTGTTTACAGGTGCCACCTTTCAAATCGTGAGTTGCTCCGAGTCCTTGAAACGAGCTTCAATCTCGGCGGCCTTGCGTTTGGTAACTTCTTCATCGGTCTCACTTCGGTCTCGGAGGCGGACCTCCTTGGACTCGATCGCGTTATGCGTAGTACCAAGATAGAAGTTGGTGGTAAAGCAAGCCGCAAGGATGGAAAGGGTGGAGAGACATAGAGCGGGAAGGAAGAGGTAGTAGGCGGTGTCGTCGTATGCTATCGAAAACGGCTTAGCTCAAGCCAGTCTACCCGTCAAAACCCAACGCACCTTTGATGACGAGGTCGCGAGGCTCGGCCAAACGGGCAACAATAATGGAGCCATAGATTTCAGCGATCTCGGTGGAATTGAGAGTGTCCCCAAGATATTTATCGAGATTCTGGGGCAGTTTTACGGTCCAAATAGCTGCAGAAATGGCATTTCCCATGGCACTGCCGAGATAGTCCTAAAGTGCAAGAAGAGATATGACAAGGGCCAAGTCCTAGCATGCGATTCAAGACAATGCGGTTGTTTATAAATAGACAACCAACCTGGTGAGGTACGGATGCCTGGAGTGCAACCCCAGAACCGATAATCGAAAAGGCGGCCCCAAGCGAGGTTAAGATTTGGCTCATCACCAGGACGGCATCACTACGACACACAAAGAATGGGAGACATATCCTTTGAGGATATATTAAACGAACCTCTTGTTACCGTGGGCCGCCAAGAGGGTCAGACCCTGTCCACTCAAAAGATAAAAAAGGAAATTAGCGAAAGCGACTGAGCAATGAACACCGTACATGAGTCGAATGCATAATCCAGAGAGTTGCAAATATTTGTAGCGGTGGGTCACCCTCTGTATGAGACCGGCAAGAACGGCAAAGACGGACAATCCAACGGTCATGCTAGTGTATTGTTAGAAATGCTGTTGAAGCTAAAGTAAATTGGACCGAACATATTATTGAAATACGTGTAGTTGGTTAACTGCCAGTGTGTGTCAAGAGAACGATACGAAGACGCAGGAGATGACTTACAGACCAATCCTTGACGACGTAGACATAGGACGAGAAATATGTTAAAGTGACGGTTGAGGATAAAAAGGTCATGAAATTGATTAGGATGGAACAGAGCTTGAAGGTAGGTTAAAAGAAGAAACCTATAAATTGGTGCGAGGACGCACGAAAGTCCGGTTCATGACTCGACGAGGCATAATCGGGTGAGAGGCTCCCTTAATCTCCCAGATGACGAACGTGATTAGGAGAACACCACCAACGACGAACATGGCGATAAGGGAAGCTGTAAAGACGATAAGGACTTTTAAACGTTGAACGCAGAGATACAACATACGATTCTTCCATGCATTGTGGACCTTAGTGTATAGAGTGAAGGGTAGAAGAATGAGGGCGAACCCGGCGCCCAGAAGGAGCAGGCCGAAGGCGTCGATAAGGCGCCAGTAGTAAGGGCCGAGCTCCAAAAGTGATTGGGGCTGTTCACCGCCAAGCTGTTTGCGGCGAGCATAGGATGACGATGCCAGTGAAAGAGCTGAAAGAAAGGGCCAAACTTGACACAATGAGTGGGCGGAAAGCGGAAACCTCCGATTTTCTTGGCCTTCCTGTTGGCCCAGAAGAGCACAACCACGGCCGGAGTAATTGAAATGGGAATTAGGATGATGAACATGCCATACTGCACGAAAATTTCAGAGAAGCTGCGGGAGAATGGAACATGGCACTTACCCCCCAGCGCCACCCATTCAAGGTGTTTGCAGAGATGGCAGTCGAAATCTTCCCGGCGACAAAGGCGGTTATTACAAAGGGCATGCTGTATAATCCCTGCATGAATCCTCGCCATTGGAGGGATGTGATGTCGGCGAGGATGATTGAAGTCACTTTTTAAGTGGACGGGAGAGAAGGGCGAGATTAGCGCGAGGGCAAAGAATGAAGAACATTAGAACAAACTGAGATCAATCCCCGTATTCCCGATACCATAGATAACTTCGCCTGATGAACCAACATGTTATAGAAGCCCGGGTGGAGAGGTTTGTTCGCTTACCACTAGCAACAGCTTCTATCGTACTTGAGGATGCAACAACGATGTAACCCACGGCGTATACGAGAACCGCCACACTCAATGCCATCCCGCGACTAGAAAAATCGGCGATCTGAGGAACCTATTAAGTGTGATAGATGCACGATGGATTCAGCGCAACCTTTGCGAGGAATGGCCTGGCGATTCCGCTTGTGATCGAGACGACAACGGCGATGGCGCCAATGAGCGAGTGACTTTCGAATGACGACGCCGCAAACACCTCGTCTAAAAAGCTGATACCAAATGCGAGTAATGGCGATGAGAATATATCTTACATGTAGATGTGGTGGTTTCACTGAGAGCATAGAGGAAAGAGATAAGAGCCATAGAACTGTCGGGAGGGTGGGCATTGAATTAGTCTCGGTTCGTAGGTCCTACCCATAAAGCATCCAAATCTTCCATCCTTTGCTGAACACCAAGTCTGGCGACGTCGGTGAGATGAATATCTGTTAAGCAAAAGGATACCCACAGAATGCCTCCATACTGGTCACGCCTACAGGATGTATAGGAAAAGATCAGAAATACATAATGTAATTTCAGAAAAACAGCACCGTCTTGCTGGTCGTCGACCACACCGCTCTCTGCATCCTTGTCCAACGCTGGAGTAACGTTATTTCCATTGCTGTTCTCCTTTTCGTCGCTGAGGGTCTGTTGAATGTCGGTGGACATGGCGATAGAACCGGGGCGAAGTCAACGAAATCCCCCAAACATCGCTCGAAGTTGAAGAGGCAGCTGATGTTCGCCAATCATCCGTATCAACACGTACGTCCTATCCATTTCCCGCGTTTCACGCATACCCGTAGATTATCCCCGGCGAAAACCCTGGAACCCTGAAAACCACAAAACCAGATTTTTTTTCACCATAAATCTCTTGGCGTTGCGAGACCCTACCCGCTTCACAGCCATGGGGTGTGGTTTAAAACTCAAAGGTATTCAGTTCAACTGACAGTTAAAAACTGATGCATTGAATCGCGAGCGAGAAACGGAATGTGACCAGCATTCTTCAGTTTGACTCGGGGAATGACTCGGGAACTCGCTCCATGGAGGTAAGGCGCGTGTCAACGGGCACATGGTGAGTGGTGACCGGAAGGAGGTGGACGACAAACCGAAGTCGACCCAGTGAACGAGCGATAGTTCAGTATCAGCATGGTTCGGTTCATGGTGAGCTGGGCAGCGACCTTTGAGAATGGTGGGATTGTGCAGGATAAGTCAAATGTCCAGGGGCGAGAGTGGCGAGAGTGGCGAGAGTCGGGATTGACCAGCAGCAGCGACAAGAGCTCGATGGACCCTCAGACAAGTCCTAAGTTCTTCGGAAACATAGACGAACCCACCCAAGGACAGGAGCATATGCGAGTAGCCCAGGGGAAGGAGGACAAGTAAAGCGAGCGTAGCAAGTGGGGCAGATGGGAGCCGGAAGGATAAGGCGGCTGCCTCGACGCCTTATTTATAAGTACGAAAAATCATTTTGATTTCGAGGGACACCACAATCACTGTCACCGAGGCAATTTTATCCCCATCAGATGGCTCGCGACAAATCTGCGATTGGCTATTGGCTGGGAAGCCCCGGAACAGTCGGGACCATACGGAACCTAGGGTTAAATCAATCAGAAGGGGACAGTTTGAAGGTGATGATCCAAGTTAGAAAGAAAATTAGCGGAGGAGAGATGCGCAAAATAAACGGGTACATAAGTTCCCAAAGCCACTGTGTCCACTGCAAGTCAGAGCTCTGTCGAACAAAGCACATTAATATTGGTATTGAATTCAAGCAAAAGTGTACATGTGTTGAAGTACCTGTGGCTTGAAGGCGAAGAACCCAGGTTTGTTTCAAATAATTCAATGCAGATGGAACAAGCGGAGCATGATTTTGGGCGATACCGCGAGCTCGCTTCCTTTCGCCGGCACAAACCCCTGGAGAACCAATACTCGTGGCGGACCCGCGGAAGGAGAGGGAGGACGAAGGTGTGGTGCTGAGCGTAGTTCTGCGGGCTGTCGGGCCATAGCTATCACCTCGTGCACGTGTTGGACGCGAAGAACTTGGGTTGAGGTTTGGTTGAGGCTGGTTGAGGTGGTGATGAACATGCGGAATCACGTCAGAACGTTGATCAACACATGTGGCGATGCGACATCGGAACTCTCCGAACTGCTACCTCCGACGGCGACCACGCGTCATCTGAAGATGGAGATATAAAGGGCTTGTCCTCGCGCGCACCTTTTCTTGTGCTCTTTTATTAACTTTACACTGAAGCGCACGCCGCTACTCATCTACACCAGATTTTCGCACTCCCCACTCACCCACCCACAAACCCAAGACATTCTTGCTGTCCCCATGACGGCGGAGATGCTCTCATTCGCAGGCGTGAGGAAATTGTAAGGAGACTGATACATATTCCTAGAGTCTGTGTTAGATGAAGGCGTTTGATGAGCTCCATTCCGTTGCCGGTCAAGTTCTCGGGTTGGGCCACATCCGAGTCGGGTTCTTCCCCCAGGCAAGAAACACGCAGATCAGTTTACATTCCCACGGTTCGGAGATTCTTTCGAGTTTCAATCGGTGGGAGAACTTACATTGGCCCTCGCTTCGTTGAGCGCTCAAAATCGTCCAAATAAAATTGAGGTCTAAATAGTGTACAAAACGAACCGAAACGGCTGATTTCGGCAACAACATCAATTGAACTGAATTTTACTCCTTGAGCACCATTCTTTCCTATGAAATAAACTACAGTTTCAGCTGCACCATCAGCAAAACAGTTATTTCAGCTGAGAAAGAGAAGGACCAGTAAACGTCGGGGGACCGGAACATGTGGAACGTCCTCCCGAAGATCGACTGCGATCTTGCTACGATGATGCGATCAAGGTTTGGCCGGCGGCCAGTGTGCCCAATTTCACTGATCTCCTAGGCAGCCACTTATAAAAAAGCTGCAGATCATCTGCCGTTCATCTAAGGCACTCATGTATTTCTCGCGCGCCTTGTTCCCCGCGTTGATCTGTGCAATTGCTGCCACAGCGCAGGACGCGCAACAGCCGCTTTCCCTGGATAATGTGTCCCCCATCTTGACCCCGCATTTAGACGCAGCCATCTTGGACATCTTGAAGAAGTTCAAGACCCCCGGTGGTGTGGGAGTCGCGGTGGTTCGAAAAACCGCTCAAGGAACGTGGCAGGTCGAGACCAAGGGCTACGGAAACGCGACGGCGGATGGAGCGCAGGTCACCGCTGATACCCTGTTCGCTATCGGTTCCAACTCCAAGGTGGCCGTCGTCGTCATTTCGCTCGAGATACACCGGCGTGCTAACTGCGACTCTGCAGTTATTCGACATTCTTGCCACGGGGCTCCTAATCTCGAACGAAACACTTACACCGAGGATTTCATGGACTTCGAAGATTGCGTCCATTATTCCTGGTTGGAAGTTGATGGATACAGTGGCGACTCGCGAGAGCACTCTCATTGATATTATGAGCCATCGCACTGGGCTTCCCCGGCACGATTTCATGACTCCGCTCGATGTTTCGGCTGCAGATATGGTGAGTGAACAAGAGGGTTCTTCCAAATGACGCCAATTACCGCGTTAGATTCCGCGCCTGCAACATGTCCGTCCATCCACCGGTTTCCGTGAACAGACGCAATATAACAACCACATGTACACCGTGCTTTCTTACCTGCCGACAGTGCTCCTCAATACCAGCTACGAGCAATACGTCCGCGACAATATTTTGACGCCCCTGGGCATGGAGGCCACGACTTATTTCTACGCCGATGCTGTGAAGACGGGGAAGCTGGCCGATGGGTTCCTCAGGGAGGGTGCCAACCTAACCCAAGATCCATTCGCCACCGGCACCGTTCGCGCGCTGCCATTCTGGGACCGGAGCCCGAAGGGCCACGGTAATTCTTCTTTTTCACTTCTCAAGCTGCATATTTAATCCTCCAGTTATCTCCGGCGCTGGTGGGGTCATATCCAGTGCAAACGACATGGTTCGTGGCCTTTACATTACATTTTATTTTAAAGGAATTGACGCAGTTGGCTCGTCCAGGCAATATGGCTGCAGATGCTCCTCACAGGAGGAAAGAGCCGTTCTAATGAAACTGTGATTCCAGCAGCAGTGATCAACAAGGTTGCAACCGGGGTGAGCGTGTTTACGCCAGTCGCGTGCGTCATCTCTCTGCTCGCCGTTTTTGTGCCCTCATGATCACTTGATGCAGGGCATATCCTGAGCTGTCTCCCGTCGTTTATGGTGGTGGCCAGTTCCGAGGGACGTACCGAGGTGTTGGTGAGTGACCTCGGACGTTCTTCCCGTTGCCCGCCATTCATTTTGTTTACAGAGATGATCGAAGTGAGTGACGTTGTATCTGCCGATCCTAGACTCTGACACTAATCCGACTTAGCATGGAGGCTCGACAATCGGTACGAAGACTCTTGATTTCCGACTTCTTTGAGCTGACTCCTTTCATGACAGGATTCAAAAGCCAAGTCACTCGATTCCCTTCGAAGGACCTGGGAATTGCCGTCCTCACCAACGAAGAGGATTGGGGCAATATGATCATGGAAGCCGTCAAATATTGAATTGTAGATGAAGCACTCCGGCTTGAACCCGTCGACTGGACGGCCAGGCGCGTCGGCCGCCCCTGTCTTCACCGTAGTTCTCAGTGTTAAACATCCAGCAGGTATCGCACCAAGATATCGCAATCCGTGCCTCCGCCGTTCATCACCCGCCCCAAAAACGCCGAAGCGCCGGCGGTTCCGTACGCCGCGCTTGCAGGGACGTACGAACACCGCGCCTATGGCAAGCTCGACTTTTGTCTGTTCTGGGAGGACAGGACAGCGGGCAGCGCGTGCGCCGGACTCGCACCGCACGTCGAAAAACTGCTCCCTGGTGTAATCGACCCGGCTGTGCCCACTCTCATATCGCGGTGGGACACGATGGTTTCGAATTACATGCGACTGACGCATTACTCCGGCAATGTGTTCAACTTGACGGCGTTGTATGGCTACGATGTAAGGGTCTACCTTTTGTCTGCCGTTGTGAACTGTGTTCGGCTGACTCGGATTGGTTGGCAGCCGTCGGAAGGTTGGGTGTTGAAGGTTGAAGGACTTCAAGCCGAATTCGAGGTCAAGGGAGAAGATATTGGATTTGCGATGATTGGGGTGTGGGGCGAGGGTGCCGGAGTGGAGGCTCCTACGGGGGATACCGTTGAAGAACGAGCTGAGGTCTGGTTTCAAAAGTAAATACCAGTGATGCCACTGTGTCATAACCCGACCAACCGCCACTATATTGCCCGGCAGGGAGGAACACCAACCAAGTTCAGCTACCGAACACAATTGTTAAGGTCGAAACCAGAGCGTGCAGTGCAAGTCTAACGTTGCTCCTTGAATCTAGCAACGAATTCTGATGACAAAATGGATATCGGGACCGGTCTCGACTGTTCTAACTCTGCTTAAAATCCTCTGCGGTGACTACTTATGACTTGACCTTGGGCCGCCAAAATTGTTCGGGTGAAGCCGAATATGCGTACTCCCTCTATTAAATAGACAGACCCATCCTGATGTTCCTCCGACACCCTCTTCGCCCACCATCATTGTGCGTTTCGGATTCTGGAATTTTCTTGCTGATCAATGGTCTTCCAAACCGCCGGTCGTAAAGGTGGATCTCATAGGCAAAACAGTCGTTGTCCTCGGTGCCGGCTTAGGATTCGAGGCGGCGAAGTACGTTGCTACGACGAACCCCGGTCGACTCATTTTGGCTACATTTTGGCGTGCCGAAGTGCAAGTTAAGGACACCGCTGTCGACAGTATGTTGTTGCTCACCTTTATTGGTCTCCTCTGTTCTCTTATAATTCCACACGGCTTAGAGGTGCAGGTGGTCACTGATTATCCCAAAGCCGAAATATGGATCTCCGATCGCGAACCTACCTGGGAAGCTCCAATTATCCAAGACGCTTTGGCCTTCCGAAATCCACCCTGAATAACCATATGCAGGCCGAGACAAGAATTGGAGAGGCAATATATGAGGAGAGTTGTCGAGGTTTGGATGCCAAACCAGACAGCTGTAATGGTGCATGCAAAAGAATCGGAGCCAACATTAATGCGAACTTAATTTTGAACCCACCTTGAAGGCTTCGTGTAAATCAGTTCCCTGAGTTCCACCTGACGGGTTACAAAAAAACGCCGAAGATTGTTACGATTGTTACGATTGTGAACCACGCCTATGTGAATACATCACTGAGGGGAACTCTCTTGGCAACAACCATCACGTCCGCTTCTGATCGCCGCCTTAAAATTTTTTGAGGTCTGGGCATCGACGCACGTAGTGGCCTTAGCTTAACTATTCAATACCTTCTCTCTTCACTTGAGCATGGAAGAACCCCCGGGGAACGCCCGGGGAAAAACCCCAGTAAATTCAACGGCGACAACGTCGAAAACGGTAACTGCACCGAAGGCACGAACGACGCGCGCAACCGCAGACGCTGCGGCGACCTTCACGCCGGAAAAACCAGAAAACAACTCAGCCCATATAGTAGCTTTTTTGCAAAATCAACTGGCTTTGACCACATGCTGTTTTGCAAAATCTTCTGGGACCAGCCAATTAAAGTAAATGATGAAAATGTCAAAACCGGGGATTGAACCCAGGACCTTTTGGGTTCAATGCATTTAGAGGGACCGAAGCCTATCCAACTAGGCCAAGGAAGCTATACAGAAGGTGTTTGGTGCCCCAGCTAGGGTAACCTTCACTCACCCCAACTGGGGCTGCTAATTCCCACACCTATGAGCAGCTTGCCTGCCCAGGTGCTCAGTTATTGTTTGTTACAGCTAATTGTATGGTTGTGTATGCTTCAAACCCTAACCCTAACCTTCTGACCCTAACTAACCAACTGCATGACCTTAGCCACCCAAACCCTAACCTTTATAAATATCCCTGACCCTCACCTGAACCAACCCTCACCCTAACCCCAACCCTAACCTGTCTAGACTTCACTCAGTGCTTATTCAGAGTTTTGCATGGTGTGGTATATTACCATCACAACAGTACTTCTTATTGGCCCTTTGGCTCAGTTGGTTTGTGCTCTGGTCTCACTTTTGGGGTGAGGCTAATAGGCTTTTGGTTCAATCCCGGCCGGTGCCCTTTATTAAAATTGCCTCGCCAGAAGATTTTGTAAAACAGGATGTGGTCAAGGCCAGTAGATTTTGCAAAAGACCCTTTATATGAGGTGAACAACTGTACAACGAGAGCGACCTAAACTGGGCTGAGTCCACCTCGGACAACGCACGCGATCACCTCTTAGCGAAGGGCTTCCTATTGAAAAACGAAATCGCGGGGCCCACCCCGCCTCTAAATATCATGAGTCTGGTTCTCCTGCGGGTGGCGGCGTTCTCGACAAACGTAGTAGTATCCGAAGCGTGCAGGGCGGCGGCACTGATTCTGGAGAAGCGCAAAGTCGAGAGCCAACTCGAGGCGCTAACCGCCGACGTAAAGAAGTTAGCGGAACGCGCGGAGGATGAGAATCCGGGGGGGATGGAGGCCATACTGGCGGCAGCAGTTGCACTCACGAACACGGTTCACGAGCAGCGCGCCGAAATGGAAAAGACGGCAGAGAGGATGGAGGAGAGTATGGAGTACTTAGCGCAGGGTCTGGATGGTATGGAGAGGATCGGCGCGGCATCAGGAGGGCAGACAAGGGGAGGGGGGGTGTCTGAGGACGAGGCTCCGAACACAACGCCGGCGCGGCCAGCGGCGTCTTCGAGCGCGGGGCGGTCGTATGCTGCGGCAGCGGGGCCCCCGCACACGAACGAGCAGAGCATGGCGCTCGCCAAATCGGCAGCGCGCACGCGGCAGATACTCATCGAGCGTGCTCCCGGGACCGAGGAGTGGTTAGCGGGCATGAACGAGAAAGAGATAACTGCAAAGGCCCGGTTTGCGGTGTCACTAATGCTTACAGCGCCCGCGGACGCGACTTTTGTTGGGGCAACTCTACAGCGTTCGGGGTCAGTCCTTCTGCACATGAACTCGACAGACGCTGCAACGTGGCTCAAGGCCAACATGCCGTCTTTCCTTTTGGAAATGGGGGGTACGTCCGTTTACAAAGAACGTCTCCTAAATGTGGTGGTACAATATGTACCGGTCTCGCTCGATCCCACCCAGGACGGGGCTCTCCGGGTATTGGAGAGCGAGAACAACCTCCTGAGTGGCTCGCTCGTGAAGGTGCGCTGGATAAAACCCATAGCGCAGCGTCATGCTCACCAGAAGGTGGCTCACGCCATCTTTGGGTTCGGCAGCGCGAACGCGGCAAACACCTTCTTGCGCCATGGGATGTGGGTAGAAGGGAAGCCAGTGCATGGGCACAAGCTCCTCCCAGAGCCAATCCGTTGTCTTAAGTGCCAAGGTGTTGGTCTAAATCATATTGCGGCAAATTGCCCGTCAATTCACGACGTATGTGCACGATGTGGAGGCATGCACCGAACGGCGACGTGTGGGGTAGATGACGATGCAAGAGCGTGTGCTAATTGCAGAAATGCGAGGCAGCCGCACGAGGGGCATGGGGTGGCAGATCGTGCATGCCCCATCTTCACTGACAAATTACAGTTTGCATTAGAAAGAAACCCCGACGCGAAATACCCGTACTTCCCACTTGCGGACAACACCAACTCCTGGGTCACACACGAAGAACTAGGTGACACGGCAAATGGTGCGCAGGGGTGGCACGATATCGCCATTGCGCGCAAGGCAAAGGGCCCGGGCCCAGCGCCAGCATTAGCGGCAGATCTGCGAAGCAACTTCATGGGGCGAGGACAGGGTAGACCTCGAGGGCCGGCACCGTACAACAAGCGCCAAACGACCCTGCCAGAGGCTTTTACACCGAAGGCAGCGCAGCACGTTGGGAATCAATTGATGCACCCCCAGCATGCAGCAAGGATGGAGGCGGAGCGTGGAGAAGGCAGTGGAGTTGGAGCGAACACGACAACGGTAGAGGATGGCACAGGTCCCGGAGGGGACGGTACCAGCAACAGCGTAGATGCAAATGGTACGGAGGGGGCTGGCGAGAGTATCGGAGATGAGCACGAGGTCGACATGGAGTTGGAGGTCGACTCGGGGGACGAAGCAGCTCGAGCCGAGGAGAAGCGACACAAGGAGAGGAGAGGGAGGGGGGCAGCAAATGTAGCTGCAGCGCAGGCGAAGACAAGAGCGGTAGTGTTCGCGGACTTATCATCCCCGACTCAACCGCGCCCTTCAATCGACCCCGTTCCTGAGATTCGCGACGACGATGACGACATCATTTCCGGCACCATTGCAACTCCCCCGCACGAGGGTGGCCGACCAGAGTAAATGCCACAACCCGCTCCCTCACTCACAAACCTGTCGAAGCTACGTATCTGGCAACAGAATCTCAACAAATCCCTCGCCTCACAAAACGACTTCATGAACTCACTCACCCCCAACTTCTTTGACATCGCGCTTGTACAGGAACCTCATGTCGACTGGCGGGGCGTCTCCCGTGGCAAATGTTCCTTTGTATCAATCTACCCACCGACTCACGCAAAAGACCAACGAGCGACTCGATCAGCTATTTTTGTCAACACTCGTCTCTCCTCCTCCTCGTGGGTGCCCATCCCCATCCTCTCCCCCGACATAACGGCCATCGACTTGATCGGCGACTTTGGTACTATCTGCATCATTAACATCTACAACGACGGTAATCATAACGAGACACTGGACGTACTCCGTGTGTACCTCCGCAGTCCAGCAGCAACGCGATGCCAGAAACTTCCGCTCCGTTACATCTGGGCGGGCGATTTTAACTGTCATCACCCGCTCTGGGATGAACTGCGTAATCACCATCTTTTTACCACGCACAACCTTGACCTCGCGCAACCCCTTCTAACACTCGTCTCCATGCACTCCATGAAGATGGCATTACCCAGAGATATCCCGACTCTGCACGCCTTTGGGACAGGCAACTTCACCCGACCCAATAATGTCTTTTGCTCCGCCTCCCTGCTTCCCTTATTCGTCAAGTGCAACACGAATCCCGTCCTCCGCCCCGTCAAGACGGACCATTTCCCCATTGTCATGGAACTGGACCTGAAGGTCGTTGTCGAGGAGTTCCAGCCGCGTCCCGACTTCCGTAGAACAATATGGGGGGACTTCCGTGAGCATCTGCTAAACAAGTTGCAGCGGATCAAACGGCCAGACGCACACGCGACCATTGAGGATGTCGAGAAAGCCATCCGACAGCTCGACAAGGCCATCGACGACACCATTCGGGACGTGGTACCCATGTCCAAGCCGTTTCCGCATTCAAAGCGGTGGTACACTTCGGACCTCCGCCAATTGAAGCGCACCAGCGGGAAGTTGGAGCGCATAGCTTACCACTCACGTTTTGAGCAGGACCACCCTATCCATGTCGAGGCAAAGGCAGCCCAGGTTGAATACTGCAATGCTGTGAATAAAGAGAAGGCAGCGCACTGGGTCGACTGGCTCACAAACCTCGACGACTCCTCTGTCTGGACTGCCAACAAGTTCCTCTCGGCAGAGTCATCGGATGGCGGTGCGGACCGGATACCCACTCTCGAGAGGCGGCACCCATCGAACGGGAAGGTAGTTGCGGCAGCGGGGACCAACGAGGAGAAAAGTGAATGGCTTCGCAAGGAGTTCTTTCCCCTGGTAATGCAGCGTTCATCGGTCCCGGACAACCCCGTATACCCTCCCCCAGCGTGGAAGTGGGAAACAGTTTCGGACGACGTAATCAGTGCCGCAGCAAAGCGGATGAAGCCATACAAGGCCACATTTCCGGGCTCCACCCCCAACTGCGTCTTCACTGAATGCACTAACCTGCTCGTGCCGTTCATAGGGCCGATCTACCGTTCCCTGGACACTCTGGAGCACTTCCCTGAGGGCTGGGCCGAGCTGCGTGTCATTGTACTCCGTAAGCCAGGGAAGCCCGACTACGCAAATCCCGCCGCACATCGCCCGATCGCGCTGACAAAGGGCATGCAAGACTTTACAGTGCGTCGCCGAGGCGGAGCTCGCAGGTATACTGCCCGACAACCAGTACGGAGCTCGACCGGGGAGATCAACAACGGACGCCCTACACATGGTCGTCAAGATCATCAAGGACGCATGGCGCGAGGGAAACGTCGCCAGCGTCCTGTGCATGGATGTCAAGGGGGCATATCCAAGTGTCGACCTGGACCGCCTCATCCATGACATGCGCATGCACGGTGTGCCCAAGCAACACACCGACTGGCTGTGCCGGCGGTTCGCAAATCGCACGGCCCGCTTGTCGTTCGGAGACTTTGTGTCGGTAACATTCAGGATTTACGGCGGGCTAGATCAGGGCGACCCCCATTCCGGCTTCTCTTATGGGATGTACAACGCGCTGAAACGGGCAAGATGCGCTAACAGTGAAAATGGGCTAAATAAGCTCTGAATGCGGGCTAGCTGAACACTAACACACCACACACAAAACCTAACACAACACCAAATCCCCTACTTATACTTCACTAAGACTAAGCGCGTCTTCCTCAGTGAGTTTGGGTCCGAGCCGTAGTATGCGACTACTGGTTTGGATTCCTAGCACAACGAGAATTGAATTATGGCCTCAACTATCCCAACTAAACAAACACCACACTATTCGCTAGCTACCCTTGACGTTCCGAAACAAGACTTCCCAAGGTTGGGATGTACAGGTTTGGGGGTGATAAGGATGTGTACTAGGCGGACGCACAAAGTGCAGTCGTCCTAGGCGAGGTAAATGAAGTGTCTATCTGAAAACTCCCACTAATGGGCTATGCTGCTTCTTCTGCACTTCCTCTATGGCTTGGCTAGCTAAATGCTGCTAACGGCCGACTTAGACTCCACTGAATACAAGCTCTTTTCTGTTACACTTGGGCTTATTAAGGACCCCGAGTATTCTCTTAGCTCAACTAGTCGGTCAATGAATCGACTGGCAGTTCTACCAAAGTGCTGTGCCGGGCGTGGTTTCCTGGTCACCCAATGCGTAGCTACCACTGAAGTCCACCACAAAGCTAGCCGCAACTCTCAAACTTAAACTCTTGTGCTCTCGGTCCTGATTTATACGTGGAGAATGGCACCGCTCACAAACTCCCAACGCGAAGCTTCAACTTATTGGTTCACACAGTTACTTCTGGATCCAACAAACAACGCTGCGATTCTTATAGACTGGACTACAACAGAGAAGGTACTTTATCTCCGCTTCGACTGGCCTGAGCACACCCTTATCGACTGAGCGATGAGCGGGGCATGAACTGGTCTCTAGCGGTATTTTATGAGGCTTTATATACTGTTCAGAGAGAAAATGATGAGGTAAAGAGAAATGAGTAAAACAGGCCGATGTTCTGGTCATGCGACCGCCTCTGGAAGACAAGCCGGGTCCATTCGTGGTCTAGGCTTGCCTAGCTGGCCAACTATCTGACCATCTCAACAGCCAAGCCGGGTATAATTGCCTTTCTCAGCGTGCTAGTCTGCACCCGAGCAACTCTCCATGTGCAACTCCACTCCGGAACTACTATTCCCGGTGCAGCTTGCTCATAATCACGCCATTCCACCCCGCTATCTTACGGACTGAACATCCTAGCGTTCATCCACTGCTCCATCTCAACATGAATTCACTGTTTCCGCTATTTGTCTTCGTTAGGCTCTTTGGATCGCGTCGCGTCCATCACCTGACCTGCTGGTGGGTATACTCCTATACCCCTATAGTTGGTCCCTTCGCATTGTCTCAGCTAGCGCCACTTCGACCGCTACTGTATCGACTTCAGCAGGATATGTCCAGCTGCTATGGTACTAGCCGCCTTCCTACACCTGCTAGCTCGCTCGTGCTCGTTCCTACTCTGCGCTAGCTCCGACCAAAGCTCCGTCTGGGCAGTCGTTGGTCCTCGTTCATAGAATCTTTGACACTCTGAGGTACTAGACCTGTATGTTTATCTCCTTGATGCGTGTATTCGCCTAGTGTAACACTTGTAAACCGCGCCTAGCACTATAACTCGTACTACAGCCAGCAGCCGGAGCTCACTCTGACTCTCCTTTGTACCACCGAACAGAGTTCCCATTGCTAGTTTGTAGCCCTGAGAAGCTAGTAATGTGCCTAATAGAAGCTAGCAGACTTCGTCATGCGCTAGCTCTAAAAAGCGCAAAATGTAGCTAGATGGCAGCACATTGCAAACGCGCCGTTTCAGCGCAGCTCGCAAAAATCCCACGCCCGACGAATGGAGAACATGGTGTTGTATTCGTAGACGACAGCACGCTAATCACCGTAGGCTGCACCTTCCGTATCACCCACGAAAAGCTCCGCGACATCATCGAGCGGCCCAAGGGTGTCAACCGCTTTGCAACCACTCACAATGTGCTGTTCAGCCCGGCAAAGTATCAGTTGCTTGACGCCTCACGAGAACGAGTCCCACACACCTTCATGCTCCGGAAGAAGCTCCCGTTGCCGCGCTTCGCTCTGCACCTGGGTCCGCACGTTGTCAAATCTGCAGCGTCTGTCAAGTTATTAGGGTTACACCTGGACCGCGAGTTACGGTGGCATCAGCAGGAAGCCACAATACTAGCCAAGGGGCATGCATGGCTCCGCCGGGTAGCGCGCATCGCGCGTGCATCCCGCGGTATTGGCGCGCGCAACATGCGACGACTTTATCTCGGTGTGTGCGTCGTCCCGGGGCTGCTTTATGCAGCTGACCTCTGTCTCGCCCCACCTCCGAGCACCAGGAAGCTTTTTCTGTACGGAAAAAAGCCTCAGCAGCGGGGTTTCATGAAGAAGCTACGCACCATTCAGCGCCGCGCAGCGCTCGCGATAACCGGAGCTCTCAGCTCCACACCCACTGACGTCCTTGACGCCTACGCTAACCTACTCCCCGTCGCTCATCTTGTCGACAAGGTACGCTTTGGCGACGCGCTGTGACTCGCAATGCTCGCTCCCTCGCACCCGCTTTACGAAGCCGTGCACGACGCCGCTGAGAACCAACAGAAAAAGGACGCGACGTCGCTGTGCGAGCTCGCACTGGATTTCGGACTGGAGCCGGAGAGGATGGAGGAAATAGAGGCGGTGAGGAGGTCGACAGCGTGGAAATCGGGTATGGCGGTGGAGATACCGAGCTCGAAGGTGGATGCGGTGGTGGCGGATATGACGGATCAAGCAGAGTGGATGGCGTACACCGATGGATCGGGAATCGATGAGCGCATAGGCGCGTCGGCCGTCCTGTACCGGAACAGGATGGAGGTAGGTTCGTTGCGCCTCTGTCTCGGTAGCGCGGAGGAACACACGGTGTTTGAGGGTGAGGGCATCGGCGGCAGCCTCGCTTTGGCCCTCCTCAAGAAGCAGGACGAAGTAAAGGGGAGCGTGTCCATCGTCGTTGACAGCCAGCCAGCAATCAGAGCAGTACCAGCCACGGCGTCCAACCCATCTCACTGGATCTGGGACACATGGAATAACCGGGAGCGACCCTTCGCTAGAAAACATCCGGAAGCGGTGGTAACAGTACGGTGGGCCCCAGGCCATGTTGGAATTCCCGGCAACGAGCGTGCGGACGAAGAGGCAAAGAAAGCAGCACAAACCGGATCATCGGAGGCGCGTGACATCCCGACAGCACTCTGTGGCGAGTTACCTCGGAGCAAGTCCGCTGTGCGTCAACAATACAGGGCGGACTTGAAGGCCAAGGTAGCGCGTGAGTGGTCTAAATCACCGCGCTACGCTCGCACCGTGCAATACGACAAAAAATTACTCCGCGGATCGTATCTCGACATCACCGATCGCCTCCCTTGAGGCCTGTCTGTTCTCCTACTCCAACTGCGCACCGGACACATCCCCCTGGCGAAGCACCTCCATAAAATTAACAAAGCTGATTCCCCCCTGTGTCCCGGATGTCGACAGGCCGACGAAACTGTTGAGCATTACCTCTTGCGCTGCCCCGCACATGCCGACGCCCGTCGCGAGCTCGTCAGAGCTGGCGGCCCACATACCCGTGTCTTAACCAAGCTGCTGCGCATCCCCGAGCTTTTCCCCCACCTGTTTCGTTACCTGGGACGCACAGGACGTTTCCATACCGTCCACGGCGTGCTCCCTGAACCGCCAGCTCATGATCAGCCCACTCGCGAAGAAAACCTCGCGTTCTTTGCCAAGCTAAAATTCACCGAGACAGTCCCCCGCTCCGCTAAGCCTTTCAACGCCCGGCCTTCCCCCCGCACCGTCCCGATGTAAACGCCCCGCTCTACCCGCGTCCCCGACCTACCCGCGTCCCCGTCCGACCTCGACTGCCACCTACTTTACTCACCAGCGCCCACCTTCGGGGGGCCTATACTTTTATCTTACCCTGCGCACCATTTATCTTACCCCACAGGTGCCCAGATTGCCCCTATTGCGCACACTCGCGTGCTCGCTCGTTCGTCCTACGTTGGACGCTCGGGTAACATATCACGGACTCTCAACACCTACAGCACTATTATCTAGAAAGTACATACAACTGTGTAGATGTATGCCTATCGTGCCACACGCGGCGAGGGGCAAATAACAATGAAGTAAAAAAAAAAAAAAAAAAAAACATCACTGAGGAACGGCCGGGGCCGCCCACGACGGGCCGTATATATATATCACAGGGGGCAAAGATTAACGCACTTGTCATAACCGCATGCGTGCCGCATCCGACGCGCACTCGCTGCGTACTTGCTCCACACTTGCAATGAGCTTACGTAATTCAAGTTTCCAACCACGCGAGTTCGATTCCGTGCAGTGCCATACTTTTATCTTCAAAGTTTGTTCTCAACTCGGGGATGTAATCATTCAAATCCCATTTGTTGTGTCTGTAAGTCCAAAATAAGTGAGTATATACTGTTCATTGCTGAGATAATGGGTGGCTAATGGGGCATGAGCCTCTCTAAAACATGTGCATGAACAAATACAACACAGTGTTACTCAAATGAGTGGCGAGTCCAACTGCTGAAATCATCTCAGGGCTGTTCAGAATCATGGAAGAATATCACCCGCCTTATGACCTATTCTGGTCTGCTTTGTAAAAGCAGTCTGACATAGACTCAAAATATTGACATGCTTTCAATCCACAAGAGATGCCAGGTTTTAGTACTAGCGGGAGACTAGTTGCACTACAGTTAGTTGGCCCAGAATCCAGATTTAGATAACACTGTCATCACTCCTTGGAAAAAATCTCTAGCTGGCAAACTCGCTGCAACTTCGGTTGGAATCAAGCTGATAAACCGTGAGAAATACCACACAGAGGCAATACCATTGGGTATCCTAAAGAATCCTGGAGGCTGCATGGGATAGTGGAAGTAGAATAGAGAAATGTGAGCTTACACATGATGATGAGATTGGGGGGGAATGTATTAGCAAGTTTAAACACAGCCATAAGCCAGATATCAATGCTTGCTGATGTTTCATGGTGCACAGTTGAAGCATACAAAACCATACATGTATTTTCTCTGTACTGAAGTCCTTGAGATCGCCAGTTTAGATACAAAATCAAAGATAAAAAAGATGACCGCCGGCAGGATTGAACTCACGTGTGGTGGGAAACTTGATTTACATAAGCTTAGTGCAAGTGTGGAGCAAGTACGCAGCGAGTGCGTGTCGGATGCGGCACGCATGCGGTTATGACAAGTGCGTTAATCTTTGCCCCCTGTGTATCGTCATTTCCTTCCAACCAGATACCGCCTTCCTTCATTCAGTCAGGTTCAAGGCCCGAGGCGGCCTCACTTCATGCTTCCGAATATGTAATTTTTTTGTCTATATCCCGTCAATTTCACACGGTTGGCTCTTTTGCACCCGCCATTACCAAGCCATTACAGCTGTCTTGGCTTTGACCGACGACTTGATCAGATGTAATTCGACTTATAGCCTCCTCGCTTCTCATGGGAGCTGCTAAATGCGGGAACTGGAACTATAGGGAAAGGCACCAAACCTCCATGATCAGGTCCGAAACACTGAGTGACATTTTTGGTTCAAGCGTTCTCGGTCATAAACAACGTCTGGCTCGCGTTGAATTTAAAGGCCGAGTACCGTCCCGGATAGCTCCATACGTTGCTTCAGCTGGCTTTTCACCTTCGTCAGAATAGCTTGAAGGCGCACGACTGCTGGTCCCCGCATAGAATCTCCGAGGCCGTCGAGGCGAATACGTTGGGTTGAATATGTCACCCCGATATATTCGTACACGCCAGCTTCTGGTTCGCCATCATCACGAGCGAGGGATAGAGTGCGGTAAGTATTCATTCTTGCTGTACATAGACTACAGCTACGTACTGAGTGAAAGAGACAATTTTACTCGCCTGGGTATTTTCACTTCTGCTTTCTCGCCATTTGGTGTTGAGGAATCAGCATCCGGATCCTTCCCCGATTCCGTCGCGATCCAGAGCAGGTCATCTGGGGAGAACAAGCATATCAGGGCTCCCCTTCTTGTTCATCTTTCCTTGTGCTTTTTACATCGAAGGACCCTCAGCTACTACTGCTTGTACTCACAGACCTGTTTTTCAACCTCTATGCTGCCACCCCGTTATCAACTAATATGTCCACCAACGTCCTCGCGCTCGCTCTCGAGGCTCTGACTCTCGTTGGCGCTGCGCCGTCTTTCCAGACGCCAATGGTTTCATGCAACGTGAACTTCAAAACGACGGCAAGCCTCTTGTCTTCAACTCTGATCTCGTCTCACTCGATGAATACCCAGGTCGCCGACGTCGGCGCTGCTGTCAAAGCATTCGACGAAATTACGCCGGGCAGTACAGAATTATCAACCAAGCGGTACCGGGCGCGCTTCGTAGTTATACCGAGGGGCAATCTGCCTACGTTGCTCTTATTCGCGAAAATCCGGGTCCTTTTGCAATTGTATGTGCTTGGTTCGCCAATTTGTGTATCACTTCACTCTCTTTATAAGATTACGCCTGTCCGTCTGATGACAACGCAATTTCACTGCGCACGTCTGATCACACAGGCAAAAAGTATTTCGGCTTTTTGATCAGGACCAGATTATCTGTGACCAGAATGAGGCTGCGCAGTACATCATATCGGCTGTTTATGAGGACGCCAATTTGTTCACTGTACGCTCGCGGCCGTCATTAAGCTTTTTCTCACCCAATTCCACATAGATTGGGACCGTGGATGGAAGCCAGTTCTTGTGCTCCGTCCGAATGTCAGTTCCGAGTTGCATTCCATCTGAACTTGAGCTCAGGATGCCATAAATATAGGTGCAGCTGCACCCGCAAGTGGAAGGGCCTGGAGAGGAGTGGATGTTCATCAATTCGGATGGTGACTTTAAGCCTGTCCATAAAATCTCATTCGAATTTTAAAGGGGAAGGGAGGTTGTGGTCGGATATTCCGTTAAATACTCCGAAAGTAGTTATTATAAAATTATATGTGATTGAATTAAATACCCAGTTGCTCCCACTTTCTACTCAGCTTTGGGGATGAAATCACGACGAGAAACGCTGCCTAGGTGGAGAGTCACTCACACGGCGGCGTGCCTGTTCCCTCCACCAAATAAATTTGAACCGTGGGAAATAAGAAGGGCTTCGAGTTGAAGACCAGGTCGCAGGCGTTTTTCAGACATATTTATCAAGACTGAGGAGAGAGGACTCCACGGCTTCGCAGGAGCAAGACATATAGCCCGGCTGTGACAAATATCCTTCGACGCTCGATTAGAACGAGCTCTGGATTGCACCGAGCTAGGAGAGAACATAACTACGATGAATGTAAACGAGAGTGGTGGTGCGTGAACCAGAATGCGGGTAGCCAGCCAGCCTCCAATGAGTAAATAAATGTCCGATTAGTCCCTCCAAACAAGTAACTCAAAATCAATTCCAGAGCGCGAGCAGGACGATCGCGGCACCGCCTAATAACGTCGTTGGGGCGGCAGCCCATCGAGCAGCGGCAGAGCTTTTGCCCGATGCTGACTGGCTGGCGCTGGCACCCGCCGAAGTCGCCGACGGGCCACCTTTTGCTCTGTGTTGAGGCATGAGCCACGTTCAACCACAAACACCAAAACACCACTCACGGCGCGTTAGCGTTATTGGATGATGTCGAGTTCTTGCTGCCCGAAGAACCACTCGGAGACGCGGAGGCCGACGACCCACTTGATGTGGTCCCATTTGCCGCAGCGACGATATCTAGGACGCCGCTCACCGGGCTCCCGCTGTTGTCCGCGTTGAAGTACGATGCGTTCCCGCCCATGAGTTGTGCGAGCGAGACGAGCTGCCAGTTATTCTGCTGCATGACGGAATATGCCGCGATGAAGGAGTTGACCGAGTCCACGGAGAGTTCGTGCTCAAGGATGATGAGGCCGGGGGACTTGGGCCCTGTGAGCCACTGTTGCATGGAGGCTTTGATCTTCGCGGGTGTAGTACCAGGAGGAGTGTTCGTGAGACTCCAGTCTTCCGTGCTGAGGTGAAGGAAGGTTGATCTTTGGCTATGGAGGGAGGGAGACGCCTGCTTACTCTTGATTCCAGATGATAGTAGTCAGGCCGAACACCTCTTTGGCGATGGCGGTGACCCGCTTGTCACTGTCTGTGAGTTTTGGTCAGTAGACGTTAGGCGGTGCGCTCAAAGGAGGTATGTACCTCCGTACGGCGGCTATGAAGGGGTCAATAGTTTACTCGACAGCGACAGCAAACGACTCACCCTCCAGAATTTAGGGACCCGTCCACCCGTCGAGTCGTGGATGATCTTCATCGTCCAGCCCAGCTGCGCGAATGATCTTCATCGTCCAGCCCAGCTGCGCGAACGGTAAACAACAATCACGAGATACCATTGAACAAAAAGGCTGCCGCACCTCGGCGACGACCTCTAGGTTATTCTTGGTCGTCATTTGAGGGTGTGTCCACTTGAAGAGTGTAAGAGAACAGAATCAGAGTGCGGGTCGCCATTACCGTATGTACAGCTGTCGGGGTTCATCGTGAGATTCAACACAAGAAATTGGATATTGTGGCTCACCAATATCGTCCCCACGGTTGAATGCAGCCAAAAAGTCGTTCGGCTGGAAGATGAGGTTGCTACCAATCATGAAGTGTGTCACCTGCTGCTTTTGCTGATCAAGGAAGGTGAGCAGCGTTTCCGTGCCCTAAAAATCAACATTGAACATCCATGTACGAGAAGAGAAACGGGGCAACACACGGCTTCGGGTCCATCGTCGAAACTGATGCCGACATAACCTGCGGGCGCGTCCCAGATGTCCCCGTCAATGCGGCACTTCTCCGTCGAGGAGCAGACCTCAGGGCCATTTGGGTCCAAGCCTACACAGTACAGATACGAATAAACACATAAGAACGAAATGGAGTAACAGAGATTATTGCACCGTTCGGATATACGGGGTTGTTGCCATCTGACGAGGTCGAGGGGGGGATGTTGGGGATGGCGCCGCGCGCAACAGCGGCATTAAGAGCGGCCACCCATTCAGTGGGTAATTTAGTCACATCTGGCGAAGCAGGGGGTCCCGGAGGATATGCCTTCGCCCATTCTAGTATCCAACAAATTTTGTGAGCGTTGGACAATTGTCAGAATTCAATAAACCCACCGTCGGATCCGACGACGGGGTATGTTGCCCCGTCGGTTGGTGCGCCGCGTCGGAATAATTCGTGAACTGATTGGTAAGAAACGGTTTCCTTGAGGGATGGCTTAGATACCTGGGTGGGCGGCGTCGTGGTACCAAGTACTCGGGAGGCGTTTTTCGGCGGTGTGCGAGTGGCCGTTATTGCCGTGGCGGTGAGGAAGGTGTGACGAAGATGCAGCGGAAAGGAGGGGGAGCAGTAATAGCACTGCAGCGAGCATGGTCGGGAGGGTGGGGGAGGGGAAAAAAGTAACGGAGAGTTGAGGCCGCATTGGTAGGTTTATAAGGATCGTTGATCACCGCAATGATCAAGGCCGGCGGGCATCGCGTCCGAGTCGGTCCGGTTGTGACAACATATACTAATATGACCACAGCTTCACACGGCGATCCCATATGCACCGTACACCACAGTCTACCACAGTCTGCTGCAGTGCTCTCCAAGGAGGATCTTGGTCTCGTTCAGTTTGCTCGTTCTCGCGGGCAGATATCCAATCGGGGATATTGAGATACCGGCACCGAGGCAGAATTTGATGATTTTTTTTCTGCTGTTGTGGATTGGTTGTGGACTGTGGTCTACCGTAGGACCTTAGATTATACCCTTGGAGGCCAGGTCACGAAGGTCCGAAATCTACATTCTTTGTCGGGTCAGTTTTTGGTGCCGTCCCGCCAAAATCGACCCAAACGTTGCCGAAACGAACCTAGCCGGCATAAGGGTCCAAAAACAGTAATTTCCCACTCCCACGGCTCACAAAATCCCGAAATCTTCTTCGGCTATCGTTTCTGCGCTAATCTCCACGGTTTTCTATATCCTACTATTACAAGGCTATCGGTTCAACTTCCAGAAGGCATTTGACCTAGAATTGACGGAGAAATAGTGGATTTTGCGCTGCAAGATGCACGAAAATGCATCGTAGGCTGATCGTAGGAAAATCTTGGATCAATTGCCGGAAGATTTGCATCAGCGCCAAGACCATTCACACACATTTAATGCCCGAACCACCTCCGCGGCTGTAAATTATGGTTAGTTACGGGTAGGGGAACACCGAAGTTCAAGTTGAACGTTAATCTGGTTTGAAATCAACCTTTACCACGCACCATTTTGACGGAATATCCGCGAAACTTGCGCAAAACCCCGATGGGATGACACAAGTTTCGGTTTTTGCTGCCCTCCGAGTCGATCTAATTTCGCTCCCAACGGAACTCTCGCCATGCAAACCAAGTAAGTGAAGTTTACAATTATTAAATACTCGTCCAACCATGGCGAGTTACAAGACAACTGCAACATCACGTATGCAAGTCCATAGAAATCTAAGCGAGAGTGGTGACAAAGAGTGTAGTACTAGATATGTCCGAATAACACAGCAGTAAGTTAGATCGATCAACTCCAGAGGAGGAGCAGAACGCCGGCGGTGAGCAGTACCGACGGCCCAGCAGTAGCCCAGCGTGGGGACGCAGAGCTCTTGCCCGACGCACCGGCCCCAGCACCAGACACGGTCTGCGTGCCGTTTTTTCTGCATAAGGTGAATGGCAGTTCAAATTCCCAAAAAGAGTTTACAACTTACGCGTTGTTATTCGCGTTTGCGTTTGCATTTGCATTTGCGTTTGCGTTTGCGTTTGAGTTTGAGTTGGAGGTTGCGTTCTTCCCGCTCGTAGTCCCAGACGGCCCTGCTGCGGAGGCGGAGGACGAGCCACTAGCGGGAGGCGCTGTGGCGTTCTTCGCGCCGAGGACGTCGGCTGCGACGACCGGACTGGAGTTGCTCGCAGAGTTGAAGTACGACGCGTTCCCGCCCATAAGCTGCGCGAGGGACTGTATGTCCCACTTGTTCTGCTGCATTACGGGGTACGCTGCAATAAAGGAGGCGACCGATTGGGTCGAGAGCTCGTGCTCAAGGATGATGAGGCCAGGGGTCTTGGACCCCGTGAGCCACTTTTGCATGGAGGTCTTGATTGCTGCGGCGCTAGTGCCGGGGGGGCTGTCGGTGAGACTCCAGTCCGCGGTGCTGTTCAGAGGTCAACAAATTTCCAACTCGCACGTAAAAGTATAGTTACTCTTGGTTCCAGATAATTGTCGTTAAGCCGAAAACCTTTGAGCACATAAGGAATAACGCAACAAATTCCTGGCTAATGCACGTACCTCCTTCGCAATGGCACTGACCCGCGTGTCGGTGTCTGATGGAAAAAATCAATCAAGGATCCTAAATGAGTTTTGCAGCATATATACCTCCGTAGGGAGGCTAACAAAATGAGCACTCGTTTGAAATGGTTGAAGAGAAAGGTACTCACACGCCAGAATTTGGGAACGCGACCGCCCGTCGAGTTGTGGATGATCTGCATCGTCCAGCCAATCTACACAAACAGTAAATAACCTCTAGAGATATTGAAGAAGAGGTCTCCGTACCTCGGCGACGACCTCGAGATTGCTTTGGGTCGTCATCATCGGGTGGGTCCACTTGTAAGGGGTAAGAAAAGAGTCGGAACAGGTTCGAGTGCACAATTACCGTATGTACAGCTATCGTGGGTTGAACATGAGTTTCAGCGCGACAAGTTGAACCATGTGACTTACCAATATCGTCACCGCGGTTGAACGCCTTGAGGAAATCGTCCGGGGAACCCAGGATGTTGCTGCCGATCATGAAGTGGGTTACCTGCTGCTTCTGCGTGTCAAGGAAGGCAAGCAGAGACTCGGTGCCCTTGAATAATAAATGGCTTGGAACGAGATATTACCCTGAAAAGATAATAACATACGGCTTCAGGACCGTCATCGAAACTGAGACCAAGAGTTCTATTGTCCCATAATCAGGCCCGACGATGTATGGGAGAGCCAATAACACATACCCGGGGGGCGCATCCCAAATGTCTCCAGGAATCCTGCACTGTTCCGTGGCAGAGCAAACTTCGGGGCCATTAGGATCGAGGCCTATGGCAAAATGAGTGTCGGTCGAAAGGAGGGTTATCTTCAGGAAAGACTCACCGCCTGCATAAGTAGGATTGCTGTCGCCTTGGATGGTTGAGACAGGGATGTTGGGAATGGCTTTGCGAGCAATGGCATCATTCAGTGCCGCCACCCATGCAGCCGGCATTTTGCTGGTGTCGGGGTGCGCAGGCGGGAAGTCGGGATATCCCGTTCCCCACGCTTTAATATGAGCTCAATGTGAAAAAAGCCTAGATAAGTATTAATGCGAGTGGACACACCATCAGAACCGACGGCTGCGTATGTCGCACCATCCGTCGGCGCACCCCGCCTGAATAATTCGTGGACTAGTGGACCCAAATGAGACGAGGGAGTCGCGCGAATAAAATCCTTGACGCGCCTGGATGGTCTCCATCGTGGTACCATTTGCTAGGAAGCTGTCGGGCGGTCTCATGCGAGTGATTGTGATCGTGTCGCGCTTGCGGGACCACGGCGGAAACGAAAGGGAGGAGGAGGAGGGCCACAACGAGCATGGCGAAAATTAGGGAGTAAGAAAAAAGGTTCGGGAGGAATTAAAGAAACGGGATTTAAAAGACATACTCAACTCTAAAAGTACTTTGATTCGGGCGGTGGTCGCCGAGGTTTTCGCGAGACAGAAATAAAGATCTAAGAAAAACGGGAATTCGACGCCGCGAAAGTCAGAGTTATTTTGGTCATACCGGAACCTTGATGACATAGGAGAGATGCGCGGAAGACCAGATAAGTGCTCCGCGCGTAAGGCCCGAAGCGAAGCACCAACGAGCGCGACGGCGTCAACACGAGTCTATCATGTACAATTTTTCTTGTAATCAAGAAATGCTGATCATTTGTGCAAATCCGGTTTAGATAACACCAAGATAACACTTATCGGGAGATTGTTGAATTACACAGTTTGTCCAAGTTCGGCTGTGCACGAATGCTATGGAATATAGGGTCCACCACGTGGGACATCAGCACGGCAGCACGAGCTGAAGGAAGTCACGGTCGAGGATTAACGATCCTATACATTAAAACACAACTAGCCGAGAATCACATGATATATCACATGATATGTCACATGTCTTCTCCCACGGGTCGCCCGAGCGTTAGCGAGGGCCCGGAAAACGCGAGCTCGGAATCCACAGTGCACAGCGAGCTCCGTGACGAAGGCACAGGTGGAAAAGCTAGTTAGGCAAGATTAGGCAACGATTGACGGCGGGGTTCGCGCAACGCAAGCCGCGGCGGATGATTTGTGATGGTTGTCGTCAGAGGCTGACAGAGGCTGACTCGGGGAGAGTCACCAAACACGTAAATGACCTAATGCGCGGCCCGATGATTGATCAATCTTAATCACTCCGAAAACTCCGGAATTTCGGGGTGCCCGAATTTGTTACCGAAACTACACCGCCATTTGGGGGCCACCTAGTCGCCAGGTGCAGTCAACATGTGTAGCACATGTCGTCCGCGACTGGCGGCCATGTGGCGGTGGGCTGGCCACTACGTTCAGTCGCCAACATCAGCAAACCCTGGGTGTGCTACGTAGAGCTATGTAGTTCCCATAGTTGCCATAGCTCCTGTAGTTTCCATAGCAAGGGTACCCTCTACATAGTTCTCTATAGTTTGCAGGGTGTACTACATAGTTCTCCATAGTTTGGAGGGAGCACTACATAGTTCTATGTAGTTTCCTATAATTCAGCCGCTCAGATTAAGAAAAGTATTACTTAGGATACATTCAATGCCATTAGAGTCCATCTAAACGGTTACTTACCAGTGTAGTACACTACATTATATTATATTAGGTATTTATTTGAAGCGACGGTAATTAAATAAAGTGTGTTTACTACGGGGATCGAACTGGCGACCTCGCGGATTTCGACCAAAATTCACATGTTAGCGCATTACCAACTAAGCCATGAGTCCATTGTCCAGGTAGTATCCCAATAGGATAGGTATGACCCCTCTGATCCCAACCTAATGTGCCTTTAGGTTGGCTTCTCGTCCAACCTCTTTGCTACTACCCGCGATTTAGAGGTGTATACAACATGTTAGCATGCTCGAGGGTTCTCAAACCTAGGATGGGTCTAAAATATTTACAGGTCTAAAAATAGACCCGAAACCAAACTTGCAGAGCTCGAAAAGGGCTACAAGAGTTGTCTGAAGTGATTTCCCCTTAAACAGCTTAGTTAAGGTAGAAAACGCAAAATACATTCCCAGAGCCGGCGGTTTGAAGATTTAAAATTACTTTCGGCTACTGTAGAGGACAAATGTTGAATACCACTTTGGTTCAATATAGCTGCTCGTTCATAACCAGGTTACAAAGCCTGAAACTGAAGGGTATTTATTTACCTGAACTATATGGCAATATGTAGAGTGCCCAAAAACTATGCAGAACTACATAGTGAGACTGCCAAACTACAGAGCACTACACAGTTGGGCCCAAAACTATGGCAACTATGGCCAACTACAGCAACTACAGCAACTACAGCAAAACCCAGGGTTTGCTGATGAATAGCCACATCGTGCGGCCACCTCCACCTGGTAGCCAGCTGCGACGGTGGCCTGCTGGACATGCGTAGCCACATCTTACCACTGAGAACCGTTCGTTATTTATTTCGATCCCGTACGGCGCGCATAAATCAGCAAAATTATATCAATTCTAGCAAGAAGAACAGTTAATTGAAATATATCCGAGCACATCCACTACCCATCTACACATTGTCGCCCTCCGCTGTCGCCACCTCTTGAGCGGACGTAGCTGCATCCATCAAACCGATGTCGATGATGTCGTCGACCTTCTGCTGAAAGTCGTCGACACGATCTTCGATGTCAGCGTCCTTGTAGTTCTTTTTGCCGTGCTTGCGCTGGTCTTGCTCGAGAGTATGTCGAAAGGCCCTGGAAGTAATCAATGATTATCTTCGACCCCACGAAAACAGCTCGAAACATACCTCACAACTTTCTTGGGGTCACCGTCGGCGTCATTACGGATCTGCTCAAGCTTAGCATCCAATTGGTCCCAGAAATTGGTGTTTGGGTGTTTCAAATAGACCTTCCGCTGAAGCAAGTTCGTGTTAGTGAGACAGATATAACATTCCACTCAGAAGACATACCATGAGCGCAATACGCGAACAGAGCGCGATGTTAACAGAACACGGCGTGCCCTTCACGACAGCGGTGGTGAGTTCGAAGATATTCTGATGTTGGGAATCAGGCGCGTAAGTGACGGCATTGGTTTTGGGGTCTGCTTTAGGCTTGAAGCTTGCGCGAATCTGGTTAGTATCATCAGCTTCAGGAAGCAGGGTAGCAGAGATGTAATTCAAACTCACAGATTTCTTGGTCTTCGAACGCCTCTGGGTCAGCGCGTACTCAGCGAACGAGACGACCTTGCCCCAATCGGCGGGGATCTGCTCCAACCCGTCGGGGATGCCAAATCGAAGTCGTTTGATGACTTCCTAAGGGAGCGGTGTGGCGCAGGTAAATAAAGAGTAGGGAAAGGGAAATGAAGGGGAACATACAAGAAGCATTGTCTTGGGGCCTTCGCCCTTGTAGGTGTTCAGCTTTTCGGATAGGATGATCGCGGGGGCATATTTGGAGATATTGGTCTAGGTTCGGATGATGGATGAGTCAGATCACAAAGGAGCCAAGAAAAGATACCTCAAGATCGGCAGACAGCTCAAAGGCGGGTTTTGAGGCCACAATTTCTTCGAGGAGATTCGTGAGAGCGAATATGTTGGCCAGCACCTTCGCCTTGCGGAGTGGGGTGGGGTCCTTGACCAAGGAAGGAGAATGAGATCGAAACGGACGATACAGCTGCGAGACGACATACCTTCAAAGTGCCTTCAAGCTCTACAACTTGCTCCGGACGAAGCCGTTTCTTAGTGCCATAGTGTTTCAGCGCGGCCACAACATTTTGATTCGGTAAGGCCAGAGTGAGCGGGAGGGAGCTGTCAGCCGCATTCTCGTCGTCGGATTCGGGGCCATCGTGTCCAGCCATGGCCGAATGGGTTCGCTTTGCGCCACTGTTTCGTAGGACAGTTGGGGTGTCTTGGGCCATGGCGCGGCGCATATCGTCGTCCGAGTCAGCGGGAGTGCTTCCGGGACTCGACATGGGTGAGGAGAGAGATGAGGAGTCAAGGGCGAAAAGGGCGTTATATATTTGATGATGCTAAATTGGGAGAACGGGTGCAGTGGTGTCCAGCTCGAATAACCTCAGATCCCGCGCAAGCGCCGTCAGGCGGAAACCGATCGAAGCCCATAAGACACCTCGTTTCTTCCTCTTCACCGATGCCACCGAAAGGAAAAGGGACTAATCTTCGCGACGACGGTATTTCTTACTTCCAAGTTGCATGTTCTCGGAGTAATATTTTGAGGGCCGTAGATTTTCGATTCAATGAAGATCGCACTGAGATTCAGTGCAGAGCCTGTACTGATCATCTCCCTGTGGAACGACGGAGCTGGATTTTGGTCAAAAGCGGTGCAAAACACTTGACGACTCCCCCACACTTGCAGGCGGTTCGGCTGACCAAGGAGAGAGAGAAGGATGAAGAGAGGAGGAGGGAGATCCTGGAGAAGGAAAGGGATGCTGCTGCTTTAGTGGATCGGTTGCGCGAGATTCAGTTCGTGGCTTCAAATTTATTGGGGCCGAGTGCCACCAGATCGTCGGCACAAATGACCGAGGCGGAACGCGAGATGTGGCAGGATTACGAGCTGAACGGGGCGAACTTCAGTGCCGGGGATCCTATCGAAAAGCCGGAGATGCGAGAGCAGCAATTGCGCAAGGAGGCCGAGATCTTTGGTCTCTGGAATCCAGAGGCGACGGCGAATAAGCTTGGCTTTGGATGTGAGAACACGGATGGCGAGGAGAATGAGGACGAGGATTGGCTAGCCGAAATTATTCGGAATGCTGGTGAGTGTGTCGTTGTCGTTGGAGGGTTGGACTCGGAGGGGAAGGTGGAGAGTCAGCGCTCGCGATGGTTCGTTTCGATCACATGACTGATGTGATGGGCCGTCAACGCGCATCGCGGTTCTGGACTTTGATGCGCACCTCATTTATGGCCTTGCTGCCTTGTTCAAGATTATGGCTCATCTAACTCATAGATCTCTCAGACCTAGAACCTCAAGAAAATCAAAATCCTGGACAAGGGGTTCGCCCGGAAAATAAATATTTTCCGTATGCGACGAAAATGGTATGGAACCATTGTGGAAGGGTTCATACCTGCGCTGAGGGCCTATTTAGCTGTTTTTACTCGATATCTTGGACAACCTTCCCAGGCTGCACGTCTCCAGCTCTCTCATGCGTGTCTTTCTGTGGTTTCTCAAGGCCATCGGATGCAAGGATGTGCCTTCTTTCGACCATCTGCGCCGTGTTCAAAAAGAATTACGAGCCCAATGTGGAATTCCCAGCATTCCTTGCAAGTCCCCCATGGGGAACGTCTTCTATATGAATGATCCACGGGCGATCATCGCCAAGGTCGGAGCCCCTATTCTGAATACTTTCAGCTACTCACAGGTTTCTTTCCTCAAGGATTGGGCAAATCCGACCACCCGTGAACTGATTCATGTATATCCTGAAATTCCAGAGGATGGTGTCATTCGAGAAATATGGCATGCTGACAAGTGGCGCAAAAACATGGACCTCGACATCCTGAGCCCCATGTACGACGCCGGACTGAGACACTACTATGTAAACGAAGTTGCCCGACTCGGCGATGGCAGGGTTGTCATCCCAATCCGCTGGGTCAAGTTTCGTGGAAGAGTGTATGCCGATGCGTTCGGCGTCAGCTTCGATGATCAGGTTGGGTGTTCTCCTTGGTGCAATTTAATTTTACCTGAAGCTCCTTCTAGAATTTGGCGACAATAAATGATGAAACCACAATATTCATTTGCGCTGAAGATCTAACCGACAACTACTACGATCTTGAGCAGTCGGGTACAATTCCCAAATGGGGAGGTACGTGGTAGACTCAAACATTTAACATTCGTGTCTGATTTAGCCATAGCGTCGACAATGGATGCTGGCCGCCCCTCCCGCATGCCGAATCCAAAACGTGAAATAGCCAAAGGCCGTCCCTTGTACTCCAGCTTTGTCAGTTACTTCGCCGACGACGTGTCCGGAAACAAAAGCAAGTCTTGGAATAAGCACTGGAACGCGTACATGACACACCAGAATCTACCGCGGAAGCTCCTGCAGCAAGAGTTCCATGTTCATTTCGTTTCTACATCCCCCAACGCGACTGTTTCCGAGCAATTTCTGGAGTTCAAAGCCGCGGTGGAGTGAATGTTTACCATGTTTCACAAGATCCCCGGACTAACATCGACCCAGACAAACACACGAGGAACCAATTGAAGTCCTTGATGAATCTGGAAACGCGACGTGTTTCTGTATACACTGCAACGCTGGCTTCTCCGACAATCCGATGCAAAGTGAGGTTGCCTCGCATATCGGCGGGAAGGGCAACTGCTTTTGCCGGAAGTGTCGAGTCGGCGGGAACCAAAAGGAGAAGGCTACCGACGAAGGTTATCATGCACTCTTCGAGGTAAGGTTCCACATATTCTCTCATTTATTCAGCCTCAACCATCCTCACTAGGCGGGTGTTCCTCGAACCAAAGAATACATTATCCTTGAACTCGAAAAACAAGTCAAACTTGCATGTTCAGGCGTCGTAAAACCAGTAAAGGATCTACAAACCGCGACTGGAGTCAAGGACACATATACCCAGTTCTGGATAGACGGCCTCATCTCAAGATTCAAGGAAATGCGAAAAGATGAACCCAATCGCTCGGCTGACGAGATCCGAGACGAACTTGTTCAATGGACGGTCGACAACCGAGACTCTATCTATAGCGGATTTTTGACAATGAAAGGTTCGTCCTTACCTCTTCTAGAAATCTGCATACACTGACTTTACATCGTACAGGTTTTGATCCCGCAAAAGACACACCGATTGAACTTTTGCACACCATCTTGCTCGGGATCATTAAATATATCTGGCATATTACGCACACTCCGTGGTCTGCAGACACCTCATGTGCCATGAATAACCTGTTAAGTTGGCTTTGTACGCCAAGGACATAATGCGTTACAATGCGGGTAGCCATATAAGGAATGAGGTTTAAAAGAATGACCGCACCAGGGTTTGAACACAAAACCTTTTGGGTTCAGGTCAAATCCTAAAGACGCACCACAACCAACTGAGCCAAGAAGACCTGTAGAAACTGTAAGTGTGATATGCACACACTCTACTACAAACCAGGTTTCTAAGCTCATAAGGGACTGTGTGATGCCTACACAGGTTAGGGTTTGGGTTAGGTAGGGCTGTTAGGGTGTGGGTTAGGGTGTGGGTTAGGGTGTGGGTTGGTTAAGGTCTGGGTTAGGTTTGGGTTAGTTAGAGTCATGGTTGGGGAATATTGTTGTTATGTTTTGGAGATTTGTTATTCATTTTGTCAGATAGTCATATGGTGCAATCAAAACCAGGAAAGGGAACAGCAATGATGGCCCAGATGGTTATGGTGCTTCCGCTATGATCTAAGCCTTGCTTAGCTAATCCGTGAGCCTCAGACCGCTGGTTCAATCCTCCCTTTTGGCATTCTTTTCTTCAATTTGTCATTGGAGTTCCCCTGTTATAACGCATTATGCCCTTGGCGTACTCCCATGTTATAACTTGTTAATTGAACTGACTGAGCTGCTGCAGAACAGAAGAAGACATACACCCTTCGCCTCCAGTCCACCAATATTGACGGACTTTCTGTTCACCCCATTCGGTCCACCTATATCTTCATCAGGAAAAACGTTTTTGGATCGTCGCTGTCGGTTAAATTCCGTGGTCCCGATCGCCCTCGTAGTCCTCCGCTCTTGCTCCGTTGCCCTTCGTAGCTCTCGTAGCTCCGGTAGCCGTGGGCCGACGATCCGTAGCACTTGATAGCCGGTAGTGCGCGGATCAGTAGCGCCGAGCAGTAGCGCCGAGTAATGAGGAGGTTTTTCTTTGGTCCCCCGCAGAGGCCCGCAGTCAGCCACGGTGTTGAATTGCATGTTTTCGTCGAAATTTCTCCTAAAGAGCGCAGTTGAGAACGGGCAACTTCTTCTAGGAATCTGGCGGAAAATGACAAGTCCGCGAAGCACGTGCGGATTGCGTGATTGTTTGGCGACCAAACAAGTGTTGGTCGCTCGCCTTTCTGCCTCTCCCCCCATCTTCCCCTTCTCCTCTCCCCTTCACGTCACTCGTTAGCGCCTCGACAGCGTCCATTTTCCACTTCCTTCAAACCAATAGTGCTGCTGCCCCGCCCTCAACGTGTCGGCTACCGCACCACCTTTTCTGCTAGCGAGAGGCACATCCTAGACGCCTTCCTTTGACCAGGCCATAACGTCTTGGCTCCTCTCGGCCTTCTTCACCCTGTGTGCTGTCTACCTCGCCCTCGCCGCCGCCTTCCCCGCCGTGCGCACATGTTCTTACGACCGTCGCCAACGCGATCTTGACTCTCGCCAGCCTCCCCTTCGTCCACGACTCAACTTTCGCCCTGCGCCTTCGTGCACTCTCCCGCTCCCCGCATTGACTTCCTGATGTCATCCGGAGTCGCAAACATTCTTTCACCACCCGGCCCGCTAGCGCACCCCTCAACCGCACGTGCAGGATTTATAACCAAGCTATCCTCAACTTCAAACCTCTCAAGGTGCAAGCCATCCGCAATTCGATCCAACTACGAACCAGCTCGCAAGATCTGTATTCAATTACCCACAAGTCGATTTCATGTTTGCTCCGTCCCACACCTGCCCTTCCTCAAATCACCTCAAGTGTCCTTCGCGTATTGGCTTCTGCTACACGCCTAAATGTCAGCGGCATCACAGGATGAAACAGGAAGAAGAGGAAGACACCTTTCTCACCGCTCTCTCAGGTGCGGGCGGCAGCGACAATATCTTTGCGTCCCTGCGCGGGCGTGCAGTCGGGGGGTGGTGGGTCGCGAGTTCTATGATCTCGGTGTGTCTTATGTCTTTTAATCTTCTGTGTGCTTACTTCTCTCTATTACTGCATCGTTGCATCGTAGGATACTGGGCTCGCCGAGTTTTCCCGCTCGCAAGTGAGGATTGTGTAATTTCTGTATTCATCGATATCATGTCTGTAGTCTGTATATTAATAAATGCCTTTTTTTTCTGCATTTACTGTCCATGGTATTATGAGCTATTGTGAGTTACTTGGCACTATGGGGCCGCTACTTGAGCCTACTGCTTTGGGTACTGAGTGCTACGGGAGAGCTACGGAGATCATAGTGATGGCTACGAGATGCTATCAGATCTTGGCGCGTAGCTACGGGCGACTACCATAAGGGGGACTTGTCTACGGGGTTACCGCAGGTATTTGGGCTACGGAGCGCGACGTACTCAAGCTGTTTTTTCCTGATGTTGCAATATGCTGGTTCACTGATCGGGCGGCAATTGAAGACCCTGGCACAAACCAGTGTATTCCATGTTCACGGCCTGGTCACGGATGATTACTTCACTGCCTGGAAAGCGGCTGGGGAGCTCTCGGCGCTGCTTTGGGTTTCTGAAATACGGAATCCTGCCCAGTATCGGGTACTTGTTTCTTCGATCAACTAACTCCGATAACTAATTATAACCTGTGCTTGTAGCAAGATCTCAAAATCGCCGTCGCAAATGTTTTGGACATTTTCGCGACCATAGACCCCTCGAAAATAATTACGAAGATCAAGTATCATCTACTGGTCCACGCCGCAGACGAAGATGTGGTTCAGTTCGGGCCGCTTATCGGTGTTGCAACAGAATTGTTCGAGTCCTTCAACGGTGTTTTCCGGTTATGCTCCGTTTTGTCCAACCATCTTGCGCCGAGCCGAGACATCGCAGTGCAGTTAGGGGATCAGGAAGGTTTGAAGCACCGCCTCACTGGCGGCCGGTGGCCGATCGGAGAAGACGGGCGATGGGAACGAGCGGGCAGCGGTGTTAGACAGTTTATGGCTGAACATCCCGTTCTGCAAATGCTTATGGGATGGACGGAACCGAGTTCAATGAAGCATGGTACGACAAATCCATTATCATCATTTCCCCGCCTGAAGTCACCATAGAGGAATTCAAACTCGTCAGCGCGAAACGGGGTGAAGGGCCAAGACCAACCTTTCAACTCAAATCGACGACCGCTGCCAAAGCCGTGAACTATGGACTCTTTGATGCAAATTCCACATGGAACAAGTGCTCGTTCGTGATTAGCGAGTCACTAGATGAGTGCTCGCTTGGCTCATGGGTCTTTGCTACATCTCCGACCGCTGCGGTGAGTCCTCTAACAACCGCATTGACTGAATCTTGAGAAGGCTACAGGACTCTATAATTTCTGGCCGAATTTCTGATATTCTCGTTGATGCTGGCGACAAAGTACTGGTTGTGTTGGAATTGTTCCAGGTTCTTTCCGCTCGGGATGAGATATTTGGAATGCCGGTTCTAGTTCGTCGAGACTCCGAGGTAACATTTTCAATTGTGCCGGCCAAGGTTACCCAATATTCTCGCATAATCCCACAAAGTGACTGACTTAATGTTCAGGGTATCAAGTTCAAGTTCAACGTGCAACATGACTGCACTTCGGCGAAGTGTGAAGCTTCTGGACAGCGGCTGCGTATGCAGGAACGTGTCGAATCCGACCAGATTGACCATTTCATTATTCACGAACCGCTCGATCGTTTTTTCATCAACATGCATGCATTCCACAACGCCCACTTCCTACGTGCTACTCTTCCAAGAAGTTTAGTTGCCCCTATCCCCCTCTTCCCTGACCGAGAGGCAAAACATCTCGAGTTGGCCGCTCAGCTCCGCGACAAAGTGGCCAGTCGAAAAGCTTCCCTCGCTAGGAAACGGAAGCGCCCCGAGGACGATGGCGACGAGGAAGAAGTCGAGCCAAGGCCGCGCAAGACTCAAAAAAAGGCACCGGAGAAGCAGTCCAAGAAAACCGCGGGCCCTATTCTCCCTCCGGCCCACTTCATGGTTGCAACCCGGACGAGGAGGACGATACAATTAACCGAAAAGGCCCGGGCTGCACAGGAGGCGGCAAAGGCTGCGCAGGAGGCCGAGGAATCCGAGAACGAGGAGGACGATAGTGAGTTGGAGACGGACAAGGGGTATCTAGACTCGGATGGTGATTATTCGGATTAGTATAATAATATGTGGGTGGAGTTGACATTAGCTGGCGTGAATGTGTGCCCGCCAGCCGGCCGGCCAGCTGTCGATAAGCTGTAAACACAGCTGCAGGGCACAGCTGGCGACCAGGCAGCTACGAGGTGTGGACACATATCTGTTCAGGTGCCTGCAAGATGATGGTGCCATCTGCTCCCAACGTGGCTGCACTTTGGCGGTGTAAAGGTTTCGGTAACAATTTCAGGCCGTCCTGAAACTATTAGTTTCAGGAGCACTGAAACCGGCGGCCCGGGCCGGCATCGGATACCGTTAGGAGCAGTTTGGGGAGGCACCTGAAACTAAATGGATCAGTAACAAGTTCGGGCACCCAGAAATTTCGAAGTTTTCGGAGTGACTAGGAGGCTCCGACTCTGTCGGAAGACACCTTGCCTTTTCAAGGTTCAGTACTTCCGAATTGAGTGCTTTGCTAGCTCTGCTGCACGAGGCCAATGACTGTCCAAAGAATTTCATTGAGAAGTGTGGTTGAGTTCTGTTAGCGTAGTCACCATGGTCTAAGCGATATACATCTACCGGGGTAGACACAGGTACACGCGGGGTAGACGCAGGTAGACACAGGTAGCCCAACGTAGGACCACCCTAGGTCTACGTGGGGCCTGAACGCAGTGGAATTCACTTTGATTCTCACCTGTTGGGATCCATGTTCAAACTTCAAATTGATCTCAAAACTTCGGGTGCAGCCCTTTGCGTGGGCCAAGTTTTACCGGTCCGCCAACGGCAAACAAACCCATCATCTCTTTTGCCGTAGCGCAGACTGGTCACGAGCCTATGCGCGGCCTTCATCAAGCGATCATTTCAACCTTCTTCATCTTCAGTATTTCTGGTCTTTTCTCACCCAATTCTTTTCCAATATTTTTTCTTATTCACAGGAACTTAATTCCAACATGTTGTTTCACTTGCCTCAATTTTATTAAGATGTGGGACCCTCCACCAGGCACCAGGCTTAAGCTGCAAGCAATACAAATACACCATGCTGCAGGGCTCAGAGTAGAGAGAAGCTATACCACAGAGTTGCACATACTTTCTTGTGTTCTCTGCATGTTCATCCCGACCTTATTCAGAATGAACTTACCGCCGCCGTTTACTTTGAGAACGGGGAGTCTTCCATCTGCAAATCGGTTTTTGGCAGATAGAAGCTGGGTCCACAGCATAGATGACCGATCACTCAATAGCACCTGATAGAGCCGAAGTCTCTGTGTAGGACGCAATAGAGATGCTATATTTAATTGCACCCTCTCTGTGATGTTCTCTCTCTACATCGTTCAATGTAGACAGCGGGCCTGTATGGAATTTCTGCCATGCACAGCTGAGTGCCCAGCCCATATAAAAGGCGGCCATTTCCCTGGCACTGTCACCTCTTCCCTAGTGCTGGTAAGGTTCGGTTCAGTTCAGGTTCAGGGTGCTTTTCCCTGAATGCTGAACGTGAACACCGTGTTCGGTTCAGGCACTTGCCGAACCCCGAACCTGAACCTGTGTTTAGGTTCGGTTCAACATTTGGACGTGTTCGAACCTGAGGAACAATCAGCCTTCTCGGGGACTCAAAATTTGGTGCAGGAGGGCACCTATGTGTTGGTTTTGTGTACTTGGTCAGTGGATTCCAGAGTGCTTGTTAAATGTGTTAATCACCACCATATCATGAAGACGGTGGTTGAAAATTTCCACAGTCGAAGATTCAGCCACACAGGGTGACAAACTCATAGCTAGACTAACTTCAAGGTCAGCCTGGGTTGCGGGAGCATGAATCTGTGAGAGATGAGGTCAAAAGAGCACGAGAGTAATGGTTAAGATGAAAATCTACTCAACTTTTGGGTATTGCGGTCACGGTGTTCAGTTTGGTCAGGTTCAGGTTCGGACCGATTTTCGAACCGAACCTTGCCAGCACTACTTTTCCCTCCGAGTCCTCCATCATTCAATTCCCTCAAAGCCTCTCAAGTCCTTCAAATTTTCCCCCAAGTCCCTCAACTCCTCCCAATTCCTTCCAAATCCTCAGGGCTTCTGATTTCATGATCTCACTTTCTTGCAACTCGAGTTAATTCACAACTCCACTGCAAAATAATTCAAGCTTGGGCACCCAGCACTTCTCTCCCCAGAATGCAAGACTTCGATCTCAGTCAGGAAATGTTGCTGTGTACTGTCTAGGTAGTTCGCATTCAGTTTTTCTTCTCATTTACTTCCTGAACGCGCTGATAATTGAGAGCGACGCGACGTGATCTGATGTTGATGCGAATCCTGCCGAGCGTTTCGAGTAGAACAGCGTGCTCTAAATAGCTCTATATGGCTCAATCCCCCTGCTGCTCGAACACTCTACACGCCTCTACAGGCCTATAAATATAGGGTACCTTGCTTCCTGTCTATACCTCTGCTAGACTCTGCATTTCACCATGCAGCATGGGCCAATTGGCAGATGTCCCACGCTAGTCTCTCGTAGACAGACACTACAACTTGGCTACAACAGAATTACGCTCGTACCTCGCATGTTGTAGTCCCACGCTGACATTGGGAATTTGTGTGATGGCATCATGGCAAGTGTGAGCTCTCCTCACAATGAGTCATGACAATCACTGCAGAGCTCTGCAGAATCAGTATTCACTCCACACAGGTTTCCGGATGCAAACGAGCGGGTGTTGCATCGAGGCCTGTCACTTTATGACACAGTCTGGGCATTTAAAGGTTCTGACAAACCATGAAAATTGCCCACTGGTTTGGACCTTTCTCTCGCTTGCACAATATTTCAATGTTTATACCATTCGTAACATCCAAAAGGCAGCTCTCACGTCGTCGAGGGAGTTCAATAATCAGCTCCGGGCTCCCGAAGTACCCCTGGTAGCTCGGGGGTCAGCACGTCTCCAGTGCCCGTATTCAACACCGACAAGTACAACTCCTACATATTGTGTCGATTAAGCCTAACTGGCCCACAGGACAGCTACTCCATATGGCCCGGGAGGAGGTTCGGCGACCACCATTTCTTCAGGACAACCATTCGCCGGTCGCAAGCAGGGCAGTGGAACAAGAGACCAAATTTTCGGCAGTCAGTAAGAGATTTGTGTGATTGGACTTTAGCATGCTCGACCTGAACGCCGCCGCAGAACCTACGGCAGTGGGTACCCAGGAATTTCTGGCCGGGGTGTCGCCGATAGGTATGTTTAAAAGTTTTGAACCTTGCAGACTCCAACTGTGAAATGCTAGGGGATTCCCATTTTTCCTCTGGCCACTCAGTTTTGAAGGTAGACCGGGTAACGGTGCATACCTTCAATCGAACTTTGAGGTTGGTGGTGTTTTCGAAAAGCAAAATTCGAGTCACTCTATTTTTATACAGTACGGCCATGCAAACTCCAGTCGGCCAGGCGAAGCCACGGTGACTGCAAGCTTTGCATCAGCTGCAACTGCTGCCAACATTAGCGTATTCCGCATACTGGCAGACGACATAACCACTGTCAGTCTACTCGGTAATATTTTTGCCAATTGTTCGCGCTACACAACCTCTTCTGCGGACAACCTCGTGTTCGCGGCCTACAATGAAACGGGAGCCTCACTGCCACAGCCCGAACAGGTGATCCAGGTACACCGCCTGCTTGTGTTGTATAGGTAGCTCTGCAACACTGATTTATCTTCCCTTTTCCTTCTTCCTCCAGTATTACAGAGCGAGCAGCATCGCTCTTTCGCTCGATGGGTACAACAATACCTCGGTTTTTCTAGGTGCGCTTTGTGCAACTCATCTAAACCGCTTGATGCTCATGGTGAATGTAAAGCTGATGGAACTCCAGATGTTTCCCTGCCGTCATCTGGGATCGATACAGCCCTCTTGAATTGTATAAACCAAACGATCGGACTTGCTGCGCCTCTTATTACCAGTGGTGGTCAATGGGCTGCCATTCCAAACAACATGGGCCTTCTTGGCTTGACGTTGGGGGTATGGCTATCTTCTATGTTTATGTAGCAAGTTGCTGAGCAACGCGATATCTTTGAATTTCAACTACGATATTTTGCATTGATGTTCTAGTCAATCTTGCTGTGGTTGGAAAAACCTTCCCCACGATGACAACCAGCCTAATGAAGATGTTCGAAAAAATACAGGAAACTACAAGGAATTACACAAAATCGACTCGACAGAAACATGCATTCAGAGTTTGATGTGCGTCCCATGAAATCCAAACCCGACGGCCACGGGCACTTCTGCCCTCCCCACTGATATGCCTACGGTGTGGCTATGAGCGGAGCTAAAACAAATAAAAAGAGGGAGAGAAGTGCGGCGAGATCACCGCTCCGAGGGCCGTAGAGGGTGTGTGATCTGCGAGGGTGTCCAGCAATTGTTCAGGACTCGTTCACAGGACGTTGGAACAGTGAAAGCAAGGGCAGTGACGACGAAAACTGCACGAGAGCGATGGTGGACAACGACGGGAGAGGCAGAGGACGACGAAGGACACGAGGGAGAGTACGAGGGCGAGAGCGAGGGCGATAGCGAAGTTCAAATACGAGCTTAAGAGGGGATATTTTTCGTTGCTTTCACTAGTGGAGCTACCGACATTTTATAGAGTACTAGGTTTTGTCAGAGATAAATGAATTAAATTGAGTACGAGTGCGAGAGCGAGGGCGATAGCGAAGTTCAAATACGAGCTTAAGAGGGGATTGTTTCCACTAGTGGAGCTACCGACATTTTATAGAGTACTAGGTTTTGTCAGAGATAAAATTTGAACATGTTGAATGTCGTGGTAATGGGACCTGGAAGCTGTGGTGTAGACGGAGAGAATGAGCCAAGAATTGCACATTGAATTGATAGGGCTGCGCGAGTGTGTGTTGAACCGGAAAATGGCCAAAAAAAAAGGGGGAGTTTCCAAGGGAGAATATGAGTCCAGGGTAGGCGGCGTGCAGGGAAGGCGGGAGACTACGCGTCGAGAATAGGTGGGTGGTGGTCGCGAGGAAGGGGTGCATTCCTCTAATGATGGCATGCCCCGTGATCAAGCGGACAGCAGAGCAGAGCAGACCTTTTGGCACCATCCGAGTGAAGTGGAGAGGGGAGTGCTTCAAAAGGTCATTCCGATGGAGTTGGAAAGGCAGCCAAGCGACCAGTAACCAACCTCGAAGTCAACGCGTTTAAGTTATGACCAGACTGAATATTTTCTGAATGTGGCTTTAGAATCCAGAACGAAGAATGGTGGCGCACATTAGCGCCGTTTAATTTGCTGTGGCCAAGGGGATGGTCATGGAATCAGCGACTTGACGGATTGACTTGCCTCCACTGCCAAATCGCGAGCGAGACGAACTTGGTGTAGCCGTGACGGAAGAAACTGGCTTGCAATAATGATTCTAAGTTGGCTCAGGACCCACAAGACCAGGAAGTAGTTACCCGTCCAACGGCGCCGGCGGAGCAAATTAAAAATAATGCTGCACTGGCGGCATAATTGAGCCGGACCAAGAACCACTGGTCCCGGTTTGGGGGCCATCGAGGCGTATCCATGGGCGTCGAGACCTCGGAGAACACACTGAACGAACGACTCGGAATCGATCAGATCCAGAACATCCGAGTCTTGACGGGGGGCGATCTCCGAGTCGCTGGCGGGACGCGCATTGACAAGTTGTCGATGCCGAAGCCGCGCGGGACCGCATCCGGGGCCACGGAGTCTCGGTACGAAGCCAGCCAGCCAGTGCACGCTTGAATCTCAATAGCCCGAGATCAGCTTCACGAAGCGGAGGCCTGGGTCGAACGAAATTGATGGGGTATTTAAGTGCCAGCGGGAGCGAGAGCCTGGGGAGCAATAGGGATGCGAGTTCAGGATGTCGCTGCAGTCTTTCGCGCTGACGGCCAAGTGAGGCCCGAGACTCGGAGTCCCCAGGCTCTGGTTTTTTCCGAGGTTGCCCATGATCAAGCTCGACCTTGTCTTGTACTTTCGCAGCCCCGCCCAGCCACCCACCCTGTGAGATTCCAGCTCGTCGTGATAACACCGTTCCCGCTCGTCGTCGCAGTCGTGCATGCGCGTGCGCGCGTCGTGGTCGTCGTGGTCACAGGAGGATGCCGTGAACTCGTGAGCCCGATGCCAATGCCGTACGCAACAGCGATCCAGACCGACGCGCGATGCCGTGAGCACGCGTCGTCCTCGAGCGGGTAGAAAATGGAGGAAAAGAGGACAGAAAAAAAATGATTCTGGGTAGCGACAAAACATAGTAGTGTAGACGACACGACACGACACGATACCAATTGGCAGACACGGGACAGCGATATGTAGCTTGTAGCTTCTCTCCTCCTCGTTCACAGTTCCCCTTCGGCACCCATACCCATGGATTAGGCTCGATCTCCGAGTCCAAGAAGATTTTTCATAACCATAACCTGCGACGGACCGTCCTCGCATGGTCACTCGTTTGTACGCGGCACGCACACTGTCCGCGCACCCACGCCCACGCCTTACGCCCCACGCTCCGAATCCCCATACGGGCGCCAGCTCCCATTCCCACTCCCGCTCCCCCCACTCCCCCCCACGCCCACGCCCACCCCACCCCCGTCATGCGCATGCCCCTCCGGCAGCGGCAGCGGATTGAACTTGAACGGCGGCAGCGCGAAGGCCCCTCCGCCGCCGCCGCTCCCACCCAGCCCACCAGCGGAAGCCGACGCAGTGTGCCCCGCCGAGTCGGGCGTCGTGGTGGAGAGGCGGTCGTACGGCTCGGCACCGGCGCCGACACCGACGCGCGAGTCGTACACCGCGGAGACAGGGGTCGTGGAGGAGGCGTGGCCGTGGTCGCGGTCGTACTGCGAGGCGGAGGCGGAGGCGCTGCGCGGCGGCGGGGCGTCGGGGAGGTGGAGCACCGGCCCGTTTCCGCCTCCCCCGTTCCCATGGCCATTCCCGATATTGGGATCGAGCACGCCAAAGACGGGGTGGTTGGTGTGGTTGTTGTGCGAGGGGATGGAGAGGGGCGGGGCGTAGTGCGTCTGGTGTTGGTGCGGGTGATGCTGGCCATGATGCAGCCCGGGCGAGTCGGAGTCGCGGTGGGGGACGGTGAGCGGGGGGAGCGGTGCGTGGCCGTGGTGCGCATGCGAGGACCCCGGCCGACTCTGCACTATGTACGGGCCCGCATCCCCACCATTGGAATCCATCTTGCGGCGCTTGTACTCGCGCCCTCCGCCGTCGTCGTCGTCGCAGCTGCGGCGGCCGTTGCCGTTGGGGTGGCCGTGCCCGCTGGGGTCAAAGGACATGGGCATGGGCATGGGCGGCCGGCCGCGGCCAAGGTCCGCCAGCATATGGTGCAGCTCGTCGTTCTGCTTCGCGAGCCGCGCGTTCTCCGCCTGCAGCTGCTTGATCTTCTCCAGCGGCGGCGGCAGCACCGTCGCCGTCGACGCGCTCGAGTGCTCAAAGTTGAACTGGCCCAGCGCGGTCTGCAGTTTCGTTACGGTCTCTTCGAGCTATAGTGTCATTGTACTTTGTTAGATTGGGATTTGGTGATGATTGACATAAGGAAAGGAAGAGACGCGCCTCTTCGATGTAAGCTTTTCTTTTTGCGCGGTGGCGGGCCTGGGCTTTGGCGTTGCGGCTGCGCTCGGGACGCTCCGACTCCTGGCGCGCAGGGGAAGCGGCGGTGGCGGACATTGGCGGGGTGTCTCGCAGGAAAGCCAGTGGATGAGAGCCTGAGGAAAGAAAAAATTACCGGATTTGGAACTCGTCGCGTGGGAGACGGCGAAGTGTTTGTAAGTAACCTTTGTTCTCCGACATCTCCCTTGGGCGCGACCCTGACCCACGAGCGCCCGATACTCCGCAGCGTCCAGTCGTTTCCTCAGCCTCTCCTGCAAAGCCAGGAAAAACTCCCGCAATGTACGCGTCATTGGCGGGATCTGCACAAAACGGCATGGTTCTGCGACTTCCGTCATCTGGCCTCTCCCTTTACGTGCTATGTTATGCACCTGTGGTGTTTCATGCAGGAAACGAGCGGGACGACTCAGAATTGTACGGCCGCAGGATTCAGCCACTACTTTCAATTCCCGACATCCCAACCACACTGACCCACCGCTCCCCGACAATGTATCCGTCTTGGACTGCTCACAGTCTCAAGCGGGCGCTCTTGGGTCTTTTTGAAGCATAAAAAAACCGAAAAAAAAAGCTCGCCGGTGGCTTGGCATTCACATACTGTTTTATTCACCAACACCTTTCAAACTTGCCCAATTCTAGTCGTTTATGTCTCAGGGTACAGTGACCACACCTACCTCCGCTCTGCAGTCGGCTAGTATAAAATAATAAACTGGGACGCAAGACAAGCACAACCGCTCCCGCACAACTATGCAGTCCAATGCAAGTGCGCGTAATAGATCTAAGGCCAGGTCTAGATGAATCACTTTCTACGATAGAAATTCGAGCCTCTGAATCCAGCTCTGGCCCATGGCGACCGACCTACTGTAGGACCGACCACTTGGACTGGCTGATTTTACAACAATTTATTCTAGACAAAGACGAAGGCCATAAATCGTTTGCTACCGCAGTGTGTCGAAACCAACTTGGAGGACCGATATGGATGTGCGTTTATCTACTCATCACATTCTCTTTGGGTGGAGTCCAAGCCGATGACGGTGGTCGATATTATAGTCAACTTGTCGAAGGAATCATCCAACACGAGAGATTCATCGTCAAAAGCAAGAACGCAAAAACGAATGACGGTTTGAAGACACTCGACTTGACTGGCTCCAAAGCTTCTTCGAGCTCAGGCCAAACCAACTGACTTCAAAGGCCGGGCTGATTATATATTTCGACCCCTAGTGCGAAGCTGGGCACTTGGAGAACAAAGAGATGATTATTCCACCCGAGGTGGAGTCCGCCTCAGTCGTTCTCTGTGGCTTCATGGACCATACTTTGTAGCTACCGCCCACCTCGTGCGCGCATTTGAAGTGAAACGAACAAGTTGGATTTCAATTTGTCTGTCGGCTCACTGGCAATCGCAAGGTGTTTCCGCTCCACATCCATCGTGGTGCGCACATGCACTTCCTGCCTGGCCAGCGTTCAGTTCGTCTCGATCTGCCGCGTCTCCCTCGGCAAACCCGTCCCCACCAACGTCCTCTCGCCTGCCGGATGCCGCTGGCTAACCGCACCGCGCTTGGAACGTCCTCGAGCGAAGGAGGGAATATCGACGCGGCGCGTAGAGCCTTATTCACGATTAAAATCATGATGCGAACCCGGCGTGGACATCGAGGACGGGGGGTTTGGACTCCGTATCCGCAACCGGGGTAGAGTCGTTTCCCAGGTTCACTAGTGATTTACTGGTTGACCAGGAGGAGGGGGATGATAATCAGTGAGCCGTTGCTTGGTTCACAGTCATCCAGAAGAAAGAATAACAACCATCTGGTCCAGACCTGGGTTAACTTCAAAAAGTAACACTGCCAGACTTTTTGCGATGGCGATACTCCGGAACACAAGCTGCTTCAAACTGTGCACCAGGACTCGGTGAGTATACTCCTTGGAATTAGCCGCTACAGTAATATCAACTGCCGTCGGGGTAGCTTTGGAAGTACCCGCTCTTTAATCTGATAGCGCCAAAATGTCTGCAATGAGTTTAACTGCGCTTGTTCGGCCTCTTGTCTGCCCGCCACGGTTCATCTATCAGAATCCAGTGTTGGTGTAAACGCGAGAGAAACAAGAACACGGGCAGGAATCGGATTAATCTCAACTCCGTCAGAATCGCTTTGCCACTTCCGGTTTGGTTTGTTCTCCACCTGATGGTCTAAAAGGTTCAATAGCTGCTCCGCTGTCCGTGCGCAAGATGCGCAGGCGAATAAGACCGGTTGAACTATGCATTCTGTCAATGCCGGGCCGAGGCATCCACCGCTCCCATCTCACCCACCGCGCCTCATATGCATCATCAGAGAGGAATATTTGTCCTTTATGTACCTTCGGCTATGTACTCAGTGGAAGTACGGTATGTTCGCTTCCGCCCCCGCATCCCCGTGGAGTGCCATCCAGGCGCTGAGTAAAGTTGAGTCCAATGCAACGCTACTACTTAGTTCAATCAGTCAAGTATCCGCGGCCCCATATCCTTGCCCTACCCCGTCGCGATCCAGTCCGCTCAAATTCGTCATCAGACGAAGACGGGGAGTATAAAGGCTCGCTTTCTCGCTCACATTTTCTTGTGCTCTTTACATCGAAGCGCACACCCAGCTAAACTCAGCTCTTTTGCTCTACCAGCTTTTCAACCCATCCACCAACGAACCAACCCAACCAACATGTTCACCAACGTCCTTGTGTTCGCTCTTGCGGCTCTGACCCTCGTCGGCGCTGCGCCGTCCTCCCAGACGCCGATGTCTGTCTCGTGCAACGTCAACTTCGGAGCGGTGAGTCTCTTTCCCAAGTTCGACTTCACCCTACCCCGTTTTACTGATCCATAATTCACAGGTCCCCGACGTCGACGCTGCTGCCGACTCATTCGGCGGGGGAATTAAGCCAGGCAGATACAGAATCATCAACGCGGCGGCGCCGGGCGACCTGCGCAGCTATAAACAAGGCGAACCTATCTTCCGGACCGTCACCCGCGAGTTTCCGGGTCCTTTTATATTTGTGCGTGCATTAAGAGGCGTCGCAGCTGATTATACTAATATCAGATGTTGCCCACAGTGGGACGTCGTCCCCGTAGGCCCAAACTCGTTCGCAATATTCAACGTTGGCCTCGAGGCCCCGACTTTCATCGACGGAGTGTGTGATTTCCAATCAATTTATCCATTAATTCGAGCGCTATGAAACAGGACCAGATCCGTTGTGGTAACGCCCCGCCTGCGCAGTATACTATCTCGCCTGTTGGTCAAGGACCCGATTTGTTCAGTGTATGTGGTCCAACTAATTCCGCTCGACCGATGATTTACTTGATAAATCCTATAGATCAAGACCAGAGATGGCAAAGTGTGGGGAACCGAAGGCAACTTCGGGCGTGAGGAGGTGAGTTTAGAGTTCCTCTGAATCTTCATTCCGTCTGAAATTACACGAAATAAACACAGGTCCGTTTGCGTCCCCGGGTTGAAGGGCCTGCAGAGCAGTGGCTCTTCATCCCCGTTGAAGACTTCCAATCTGTTCATAATAGCGCATTCTGAATGCGCATGGGAACTGGAGGCGTTGTGTGTGTATTGTGAAAGTAGTCGTCGAACACTTTTGTGTAATATTTCGACATGCGTATGGAGATGATCTAGTTGTTCTCGCATGAGAAACGCGGGCCAGGCGAACGATCAGGACGGCGCCGACTTGGTCACGTTGAGTTTGAACCGTGGGAAATTAAGGCAGGCGGTTCCGATCATATATACTAGACATCTTCATTGACACACCGAGGCAGTTTCCGAGTCGAAAGGAGTGTGCGTTATTCTCCAGAAACTCCGGCCTTCAGTAAAGTTGACTCCAAAGCCATCACTAGTTTGAGTTGAGCCAAGTGTACGTGGTTCCATATCAACTGCGCTTGACCCGACCCCGCCCAATTCCGTCGCCTGACATCTGAATAAGCCGGGGGATAAAAGGAGGCGTTCTCACTCACACCTTTCCTTGGGCCCTTTGCATCGAAGCGCAAGCCCAGCTACTAATCAACATGTCCACCAACGTCCTTGCGGTTACTCTTGCGGCTCTGATTGGCTCCGCGCCGTCCGTCCAGACGCCGAGAGCTGTCTCGTGCAACGTGAAATTCGCGATACATACGCAGGTCCCCGAGGTAGCTGCCGATTCATTTGCCGGCGGAGTTACACCCTGAAGATACAGAATCATCAACTTCGCAGGGAGGGGCGCTCTTCGCTATGACCCAGAGCAACCTGTCTACCGCACCAGGATCCGGATCCTTGTTCAACTGTGTCTCCTTTGTTTACGTCGTCAAATTCCAGGGAGGCATCATCATGTTGATTCTGCAAGTGAAGTCGTCGTTGTGTATCCCAGGACATATTACCAGCGAGGGCTTTGTGCATTTATTTGATATGTACTTGGTCCAGTCATTACTTTGAGGTCTCGATGAGGAACGCTGAGGAGGGCGCAGAAGGGAGGACAGCGGGGTGTTCCGTCCGCAAAACTGTTGATCACCTTTGGTTTGAACCGTGCGAAATACCGAGTTCAAGAGGAGGCCGCAGGCTTGCTTCGCAGATATCCTTAGAAGATTTTAACCGCGAAAGCAGTTCAAGACTCTATAGCAGGAGTTTATTTTGCCAAAAGTTTCGGATGAAACTACATGCCCTTTCCAAACATCGTATTCGGGGATCTCGGTCTCTGTTCGAAGCATGCCGAGAAGCAACTTCAAGTTGACTAGGTCTCTTCTTGTCTCGATCTCAATTGACCTGTGTATGTCGAAGAGCTTGGATAGCATCGACCCTTTCGTTGAATACAGCTTATTGGCACTTTCAAAATTTTGGTTTTTACGCGCTCTGATTGGCTGAAAATTGTGGAGCAGCCAATCAGCGTTGACGAGAAACAATTTTTATGCACTTGCCAATAACCTCTATTAAATAAGCGGAGGTCAAAAAAGGTGGGAGGCTCGCAACCCATTGTTACTCAAATTGAGCCTAATGGGTGACTTCCCGTAAGGGTTTTTAATTCGGATCAAGTTTCTGAGGGGTTTCCGCCGAGATGCCGACGAGCGATCGGGACCCCATCGTCGGCAGATCTCGCGTAGACCCTGTTCTAAACAGCAATCAATGCAGGATTTAGAAGGGGGGTAGGTACCCCCCTTCTAAACTTAAGTTTCGACGAATAAGACAGATTAGGAAGGTACGATGATGGCCGTTGTGGCTGTGGCCCCGGCACTCGTCCTCCTTTCTCTCCTACGTCTTCGTTGTTCACTTGCGTCCTCAAAACCCCGGCCGCCCGTCCCTTCAAATCTCTCCAAGCCTTCTGCAAGGGTCTAAAGTCAAGCCCACGAGGAGGATCGGCGCAGGATGGAGCGGATTCGCACCTAGTTTGCGCAGGATTTGCAGTCGCGTCGTGTCGCGCTCCACGCCGGTACGTCTCACCGTCCTCTTTGGGGGTCGATCGTCTAGTACTATTGTCTTGGATGTCCTCTTTGGGACTGCCCGCGCCACGGCGCATCAGCGAACATGTCGATGTCCATCCAGGTGAGCGGGGATAGACGTAAGAAGAGACGCGTTGTTTAGGCGCTGTTTGTGTACCGTGTTTATTGTAACAGGAAATGCGGCCCGTTACGGGAATCATGCCCGAATATAATTTCTTGTTTTGAGGCCAGCCGACATCACTGGCACCGCCGGAAACTCGAACCAAGTTAATAATCACTGCATTCAAGGACCTCCTAGGCTCAGCCTGAGTTCAGGAGCCTACATGGACCTACATAGACCTACACTGAGACCCACCTACGTACATTCTGCGCAGGTGGATGTAGGTCTGTGTAGGTCCGCAGAGGTCAGTCAAGGTCAGCTAAGGTGAATGCAGGTGAATGTAGGTCGACGTAGTAACCTATGCAAGGTGAATGTAGGTGAATGTAGGTCTATATAGTGACCTATGCTGAGAGCAGTATCCTAGCAGTATATCCAATTACAACTCTACTGTACTATTTTGCTTGAGGTCAATGAACGTGGGCGTAGGTGAGCTGTAGCACCTACGCCGACCTACGTCGATCTACATATACCCAGTTCAGATCAGTTAGGTACACCTACGCAGAGCTACGTGCGCCTTTATTGATCTCTGTCAAGGTGGATGTAGGTGATCTACACTGACCTATTGTAGCGGACTACGCTGACCTACGTACACCTACGTGCACCTTTATTGACTCAGCGTAGGTCCCCCTTGAATGCAGTGAATCCTTACGGGAAGTCACCCAATACCAGTGCTCAAAATAGAGCTGTTTGGCAACAGTAGTTTTAAAAATCAGCTGAGAAACGGGGCTCCACCAGTAAAAGCATTCGCTCCATACTGAAAACGTCATTCCGGAATGCGCTCCAAATGCGGTCAGCTGCTTGATCTTGACGCGGCGGTGCCGGCCACACCACAAAATCTCTTCCTCGTCCACCACGATGCCTTTCAGCAGGCTCAGACGGTTTTTCTGCCATATCCTCACTCCATTATTCGAGATGGGGGATAGCAACCATATTTAATGCCCACCAAACAACAGACTGAAAACTTGGGCTCCACAATTGAGAAATCCACGGCGTGGAGTAAGAGAAAAGTCATTTTTCTGCGGTTGCCAAACAGCTCTAATCACTTTTTCTATCTGTTCTTGCACCTCTCTATTTGCATAGGTATTCTTGAGTTCGCAAGAAATGAAAAAAGAGCGTGTGAACAATGATTTCCGAATTGGGCGACCGCAGATCGAAATAAGTGATTGACGTGCGGCTTCGCGGCACATCTTGCTCACTTTCATACCATCGACTGGAAGGAGCTCGAACACGGACCCCGAACTACGCATGGTCCCCTTGGTCCATTCTTCACCTCACTTAGTCTTCTTGAACTGCATCCTCACGCTGCCTTAACCGCATTAGCTCCGGCAGGGTAAGTCCAGCAAATTTGATCGCGGAGAGTTTCTCCGAGTCGGCGACTTGAAGGACTTTGCGCGTTTATCCCGTCGGACCGGGTGTCAAAGTAGCGCCGCTGTCCTCCCTTTACCCACACAGATACTCACAGAACAGGGCTTCTACAGGGCTTCAATCGACGTGCACATGGCATAGATATATCAATATCACGGGAGTCCCCACAGATTGGCGGACATCGGCGATGTTCGTCATTTCATCGTCATTATCCTCTCTATTCTGCTCAAACAATCGATGATTGGAGGTCGGTAGCGGAGTGGCTATATAAGGCCGCTTGCCGCTCACACTTCAGACATACATTTCAAAAGCTGCCCTTCACCTCCCTGGGTCTGTGGACTGGGGAAATCCAGTCAAACTCTTCGTACCACGACTAACCGGTCCATTTAGAGCGCGTCTCACCACCGACACTCAATGCCTGCCCAGGGAAAGGACGACGGAGGGAACGCATCCACCGACTCGGATACGCCGTGAGTCCACTTCATGCTAAACTCCACTACCGCACTCAGCGCCCATCCCAGCAGCTCGCCAGCATCATCAGATTCGTCAGAAGGCACACCCATTGTTCTTTCCTTGTCCAATACCTTCCTCCCCACCGCACAGCTGCGTTCCCAATCGCCAAACCTAATTCTGCTGACTCCCGACTTGGTCTTTTTCTACGTCCACTCAGAAGTCCTTCAAGATGCGTCTGAAAACGGATTTAACAATTTTCTTCCCACATATTCGCCGACAAATGAACTGGACTACCCCATTGTGACCGTTCCGGAGGCATCATCTGTCTTGAACATCCTCTTGCACACGATCTACGGCCTCGACTGCGCGCATTACTCGCCCTCATTTGCTACCCTCGTCAAGGCCGTCGAATCGATGAAAACCTATGGCATTGCCCCAAAACTAACCGTACGCTATTTTACACCAGAAAAGCTTGAGTACATTGGGTCGTACGTCCTACTTCCTTTTAAAATATGTATTATAGATCCTGCCCTCCACATCCCTCTTTGCTTTGCTTCTCTGCCATGCGCCTCATGCTCCGCTCGACCTCTACTCTCTTGCAGGACACTACGATATTTTTGACCTCGCCGTGGCTGCGTCTGCGCATCTGCTTTCATTCTCCCTTCCACGCCTCACAGACGCTGCGGCCAAACGAATGGGTCCAATCTATCTCAAACGGTAAGCAGCCCGGGCCCGTCAGTGTGAATTACTAATTTACACTAGCGACGAATTTCGCACAGACTATTCTTTCTCCATCTCGGGCGCACAGAGGCGCTGAAACGCGCGCTCCTCCCACCGCCAAAAACGCACCGGCCGACTCCCGGATGTTCTCCGCAGGGACAGCAAGCACTCGCGCGTGAATGGGCTCTGGCTTCGGCACGGCTTGCGGAGGATTTACGCCCAGGTAGATTGTCGTGTCCTCCGTCTGCTGACAGACTTCAACTTGCGTCAATGTTAAATTTTATCAACCCGACATAGACATGTCGACCTACGCACTTGAGCTCGCGCTGCAGCCTCTTGCGGCGCATTTCCCCTGCACCCTTTGTCAAAACGCACTGAACGCTCGCGTACAGGACCTTACTGCGGAGTGGGCGGCAGTTAAGGTTCGTCTTTCGGATGTCTCTTTGCTCTTTGTGCGGCGCAATTGATGTGATGTAGCGTACAATACTATGACATCTCCGGCAAAAGATCGGAACCAATATGGCCTTCATTTTAGGGATTTCTTATTACGGGTGACTCGCGAATCTCATGGGCAATTAATGACGGCTACTGTAAAGTCTACAGAATGTGCTGTGTGTAAGTAATATAAGTACATCAAGTATATGTGGGTCGATGTGTCTAGCCAGTATTATACAGAAAGCTACGCGATTGATACACGGGAAAAAAACAATAGAAATGGGATGGGATACTTACTGGTCGCATTCAGGATGCTTTCTTCCGACAGTAGATGCTTTGACACCGAATATACTGGGCGCGCGCGGCCGTGTGCAGTTCTCGTTCCGCATTTTCCTGCAGTTCGTTGACTATTGCTTCGGGAACGCCACTGCCGAGAAGCAACGGCCGACCGGACTTGAGGAACGACTGGAAAACGTGAGGTAAGGGTGGTGAATACGAGGGGGAGTTGGGAACGTACCATTAAATCGTCCCTCATCTGCAAGCCGATTCGTCTTTGGAACTCGTTCAAGGAGGGATGGGGGGACACAGGTATCCAGTAGTCCTGGTATACGACTTGCTCAAAAGCGGGATGTGCAGTTATCCATCGCTGCAGATGAGTTGCGGCATCCGTCTGGCCCCCAGCGTTCTGCGCTGCCACATTTGCGAACATCAACCACCGAGCGAGCCAGGGCTCCGCAAGCGTGGTTCCATCAACCTCACAGCGTCGGTGGTTGCCGTCCTCCATGTGGTCGTAAACATGAAAATCGAATTCTATCACGTCCAGTAGCCCGTCAGGACGTAGGACGTGGGAGACTTCGTCGATGAAGTTGACGTAGTCCTGGATCTGGCGAGAACATCAATGTTGGACAGAGAAGCAAGAAAAGACTTGACGTACACCGGCGGCGATCAGTCGAATATGAACCACGTTGAAGTTGCCGTAGAAATGCTCGAGGCCGAGGTTGATATCGTCCACTTCACTCCTGCGAAGAGTTGTCACACAAATAGAGGAGGACTTAATGGGAGGTCAGTACCTGCAGTTGTCTGGCATTGTTCTGAACACCAATTATCAGCATCGGACGAATAGATGAAGAACTGTCTCACAAGCATTGCATTGGGACCAGATCGACCGCGACCGCAACAGCGTCCGGAAACTCTCTTGCGAGTTCCATAATCCTGATGAAATAGAAGCAGCTCCACTTAAGTTGTATGAGGTGTAGACCAACTTTGAACTTAAGTGCCCCGCAACTTAAGTTTATACTAATGCCCCCCGCTCACACCCACTCAGTGGGCCTCAATTAGTTGGCACTTAAGTGCCTGCTACCACTTAAGTTCATTGGCACTCAAGTCACTCCACCACTTAAGTTACGACTCAAGTCGTAGACCACATAACTTGAGTTACGCCGAAAAATAAAATAAAACAAATTAAAACTCGAATAAACAGCAGAAACACACCACTGACAGGAGGTCACTGTGATAAAGATAGGTTTAGGCCTACGCCAGGTAAGACCAACCCCCATCTACTAACGTGTCAGTGATATTCCCCAAGACAAGATGTCGTCACACCGTAAACACACATTCCCGCGCGGAAGATCCTTCCGAGGGCGAAGACAGAGGGATTGAGATGGATGCAAGAGAGTTTACCTGCTATCTAGCGGTCAGATCTTTGCTGTTGCCACCCATGAAACGCAGTAAGACTCAATTGTTCACAGAAAGAACATCAGCAATCACGAACATTCATCGGGCGGAGTTCAGCGGATAGTTTAGATCAGACAGTGACCATGCAGCAAAGAGTTGTGCATCCGCTGCAGGTTGGGGGTAGGTGGCATGGTGGTTGTGGTGGAGGAGAAGACGTGAGGTGCAAAGTCAGACAATAGAAATGATGCCATCATTTTCCAAACAATTGTTCGCTAGTGGCCACACAGCCGACATCCACTTCTCTCCTCCACACCACCACCACCACCACCACTAGTGCATCCCCCCCTGCCACTCACCCTTTGCCCCCAATCTTTCTGCCATCCCTCTTACCCTACTCTGATCTCAATTGGGACCTTGCAAGTTTCAACCCTTTCAACCCGATAAAATTCTACTTTGGTGGCAAGTGGCGAATTTTTTCCTGCTGCTGAGAGTTTCCAGTTCAGCACATGCTTAAGTTCACAGGTATTTACCGCGGCTTCGACTGCGTCCAAAAGAGTCCGACAAAAACTAGTGTGGCAAAGCTGCAAAGTGTCAGGCGAGGTGCAGTTTTACTTTTTACTTTTTCACCCATGGTACGGAACTGAAGTTACGTCCCAGAACTCAAGTTTCTTGGGATCTCCCAACGCAGAACTTGAGTGCCTGCTGAATTTAAGTTTCAAGTGAAACTTGAGTTCGGTGGAACTTGAGCTTTCGAGTGGAAGGTAAGTCGTACACTATGGTAACTATCGAAGATCTGTATGATTGAAACACGGACTCGAGTTTTTGTATTGGCATCTTCAGGCTTGACAGACTTGAGTTCCTTCAAACTTCAGTTCCAGAGAACTTAAGTTCCATGTACCAGTATATATTGGCCCCCATTATAATAGTGGAATTCAGGCGAACCTAGAACTTAAGATGTAGGGAACTTCAGTTCCTCGGCGGTCTGGACCGCCTACAACTTAAGTGGAGCTAATAAAGTATTTGCCTCCTCCGATCCCAGACCCTATAGAATGGTGTGTATGACGGTTTTTACCATTTTTTCGCTACCTCATCCCAATGTGGTTCAATTCAATTGAATTTTTTAAGCGAACGCGTATAGTCGTCGGATCACACAGTTGGGTCCTAACCCAGACAGGCCTTGATGTCACGTACACACTGGGCAAGGCTGGCAAGCCCGAGAAACGACATTCTTCCTTCTCCCCCATGGCTAATTTTAGTGGACAACAATCCCCCGAAACTGGCAGCAATAACGAGTCTCTCATGTCTTCCGACCCGTCTGGAAGCATGTTGGGGTCGCAGCAGTCTCCCGACATCACTCTGATTCCATCGGTATGGGCCATGGCTCCCTCCATCCAGGCGCAGGCGTTCAAGCAGGAGTACGGGCGTGACTACTCTGAGGTGTATCGGCTCCCCGCCGCTGAGGAGGAAATGTTCCGGCTTAGTACGCACATAGGTCCTCGAAGTCGGAAGTCTTGTCGGCTGATGTTGATTCGCCACTACTTATTCCAGACAGACAACACGAAATGTTCAACGAAGTCCTGGGGAAATATCCGCCGTGTCTGCCTGAGGTGATGCAGCCCGATGACGACGATTCTGCCGAACCGAAGGCTTGCTTGGATCTTGGTTGTGGAAGTGGCCTTTGGTGCGTTCGCGTCATCTGCTCTGATACCGGACTGATAAGCAATTTACTCCTCTCCTCATCCAACAGGATTCAAATACTTTATTAGCTCCACTTAAGATGGCATCATTTCTATTGTCTGACTTTGCACCTCACGTCTTCTCCTCCACCACAACCACCATGCCACCTACCCCCAACCTGCAGCGGATGCACAACTCTTTGCTGCATGGTCACTGTCTGATCTAAACTATCCGCTGAACTCCGCCCGATGAATGTTCGTGATTGCTGATGTTCTTTCTGTGAACAATTGAGTCTTACTGCGTTTCATGGGTGGCAACAGCAAAGATCTGACCGCTAGATAGCAGGTAAACTCTCTTGCATCCATCTCAATCCCTCTGTCTTCGCCCTCGGAAGGATCTTCCGCGCGGGAATGTGTGTTTACGGTGTGACGACATCTTGTCTTGGGGAATATCACTGACACGTTAGTAGATGGGGGTTGGTCTTACCTGGCGTAGGCCTAAACCTATCTTTATCACAGTGACCTCCTGTCAGTGGTGTGTTTCTGCTGTTTATTCGAGTTTTAATTTGTTTTATTTTATTTTTCGGCGTAACTCAAGTTATGTGGTCTACGACTTGAGTCGTAACTTAAGTGGTGGAGTGACTTGAGTGCCAATGAACTTAAGTGGTAGCAGGCACTTAAGTGCCAACTAATTGAGGCCCACTGAGTGGGTGTGAGCGGGGGGCATTAGTATAAACTTAAGTTGCGGGGCACTTAAGTTCAAAGTTGGTCTACACCTCATACAACTTAAGTGGAGCTGCTTCTATTTCATGAGGAGGAGCAGAAGACCGGACAAAGAGTGTTCGCCTGGCGGTGCACCCAGCGTATCTCCGGCGGGATTTTCGAGCAGATTCGGCGGAAATGGTGTCGAGCGCCGTCAACAATTGAACAGAGGACACTGCCATTGTCTCACGGTTCAGCAAGACGTCAGAATTTGTGCCCTTGGGGTTTGTTGTCCCCTCAACAGACTCAGTCTCGCTACAATTGGACAAGGCGCATCACCCCTCTTGTCGAGCCGTAATTGTTTAAGAGCCACCAGGCTGACAGGGCCTTGGGTGAACTTTCACTGGAATTTATGCACGGCCGACTAACCTTCCAACGTTTTTTTCTGATACATCGCTTTTGAGTGCAGGGACTTGATTCAACAAAACCATCCAACCCTCCGGGAAGTCGCTACGGATCAAGCGACCAGGACGAGCGAAGTGGTGGGTGCTCTCGTAAAGTTCGTAAGATCTACTTATCTTGCATCACCACGACTCGGCGAGTCGGGGCATCGCAGATAGCTTGCGTCAATGCCTCGTTCAGCTGCAGCGTAGCCGGATCCCGGATCAAGCTCAACGCAGTTTTTTCCGAAAGCTCCGGCCGAAAAGCCCGGGGTACAGTGCGCCAAGGACTCGTTCGACCTGGCGGGACTCTCTGGGTCCTACGACCCAAGTACAAGATGCGCCGGAGGTCCAATATGGAGCAGAGCATGCCGCGGCCTGAGTCCCGAGATGACGGCCACCGCCACATACTGCAGGCCCACGCTGAGATGGAACCGAGTCGGAGGTTGTGAAGAGTAATTAGGACGGTACATGCATTCGCTGTGCGCCTGTGGAAGCCAATTGTAGCATTGCCAACTCATCCTTCAGGGGCGACGCTAACAGTGAGCGACATCCTTGAAGGTTGGGATGCTCTCCGTACCATTGAACTGTTTGAGAGGAAAGAAAAGGATAGTCCAGTTGAAGTCCAGTTGACTCGAGTGTCGTTCTGTCAACGTTCTGTCAATTTCTGTGTCATTTCTCGCTTTTTCGCCTCCATGGCGGAGTTAAAATAGCAAGTTCGGTCATGTAAAATTGAGCGCTGGAAACGGATAGACGTCGATAGACGTCGATAGACACAGCGACGAGCAAAGAGGAAAAGGAAGCAAAATGAAAGAGCAAGTGGTGTCATGGGAAGGTGCCGGCACGCATGATGGAATGGCGATGGCCGATGTCTTGCCGCCGACTCTTGTCTTAAACGTTCTTCGACCGAAATCTTTCCTTCGTCCCAGACTGTAGACAAAGGAATGCTCGACGCTCATGCTGCAGATCGTGCCCTCGTTGTGGACCTTGACGGCCGGATCCAGGCTCTACAGCGGAGCATCGAAGAGCTCACAGTCCAAAAAAAGTCAGCCCAGGCGCGACTCGATGCATATTGCTATCCAGTCTTGACTTTGCCAAACGAGATCACATCCGAAATCTTCCTGCAGTTCAATCCGCTCTACCCGCTCTGCCCTCCCCTTACTGGGCCTTTCTCCCCGACTCTTTTGACGCAGATTTGTCAAAAATGGAGAAACATCGCTCTATCCATGTCTTCCCTCTGGAGGGCAATATCCTGCGACATCCGGGATGTGGAGGAACAGTGTCGTATGGTGGACAACTGGCTGGGCAGGTCGGGTAACTGTCCGCTCTCCATAAGATTGAGCACCTCCTACCGTCATGGCACGGGCACGGCGAGGAAGATCATGGGGGCAGTACTTGTTCACCTCGGACGCTGGGAGCACATCAGCATCGTGTCTCTTCCACACGATGGTCTCCTCCTCCCAGTTGATACGCCCCTGCCGCTCCTACGCACACTGGAGCTTTCCGTGGACTGGCCATATCACCCGCCACTTCGCGGTGCAATATCTCACGACGCACCTCGGTTAACGAGTGTCGTTCTGGGGCTTTTCTCTTACCGAAACGGTGGAGATCTCCTCCCCTGGTCTCAACTGACCTCCCTGACATTGTTGAACCAAACACCATCTCAATGTACGGCGATTCTAATGCACGCCGTCAACCTCGTGTATTGCGAGTTGACGCTATCGGAAGACGGTACCCAGCCACAAGTTATAAGTCTTCCTCGACTGGAATCCCTCGTGATAATACATTACGAGTACGACAGAGAGTCGCATTCAACTGCCCAAAATAAATATCTCCTGAGCTTTGTCGCCCCCGCACTTCGCAGGCTCCAGCTCCCGGGCGAATGTGTTGCACACGTCGAATCTTTTTTCGAAGCATCGGGGTGCCAGCTTCAAGAACTGCATGTCACCGGCGAGTCCGGCGTGTCTTTTGTGGAGGAGGAACTATTCCGACAGGCACTACCTTCAATTCCGACTATCTCTTTCAATTCCCGGCTGATTGACTGGGAATCTCCCGCGGCTGCACAAATGCGGAAGAGGAACGAGGGACGACTGAGTATAGCTGACTTCGCGGCCGCGTAAATATTCGCAGTAGGGCCCTGCATCCTTTATCTTCAACCATTATATATTAAAACACACAATTCCAATACACCTTCACCCCAGAACCAACCATGCTGATGCGTCCATAGTGGGTCGTGGTCGAGTTCTCAAACGGGTGCCAGCATGAAAAGGCAAGTTGTGTCCCGCCCAAAGTGAGAGCTGAAAGTGTGTGACAATAGTTCCTGGGCTACTCTTCTTTGGCATACCCTGGGCTCAGACGCCTCCGGAGTTTTGAGCCAGACGCGTGATGCACAGCCACTCTGTTGGGATCTCAAACAACGCGTACACAACACCAAATCAACCAAGCCCTACTTACACCACGATGGCTCCGCGTCCGGAATCCGGCTCAGAGGGCCTTCAGGCGTCGCTGGCGGCTATATTCGACCAGGCGCAGACATCTCTGGCCAACCACCGCAAAAACTGCGTCGCCTTGTACAAAATCCACGTCAGGGCATCTGTTGGGGACAAGAAATCCAGGAAGGAGAAGCCCGACCAAGCTGAATTTATTGCGGCGTTCCTGGACATGGTCAGTCGCGTTGTGAGCGTCAAGAAGGGTCCCGCGACGGTGGATCGCATTATCAAGTTTGTTGCGCAGTATGTGCGATTCGTGAACGAGAAGGGTGCGCCGATAAGTTTGGTACAAGTGAGTCCGATTAACGCGGTTTAACAGCTTTAGAGGATAAGGCGAAGCGCCAGCCCGAGGTCCCCACGCATTCGATCTCGTCTGGGAGCGTGGACGGGGACGAAGACACCCTGGCGTCCGTATTCATATCGTCCATCCTCGAGTGGGTTATCCAGGGCTTCTTGGCCAAGAATAAGGTCGTCCGCTACCAGACCGTCCACCTCGTCGCGGAGATGATCTCGTTTCTGGGTGAAATTGAGTGCGTATGTTTTGCTAAATGCTTTTTCTGACTTCTGATTTTGCGTTAAACATAGCGAGGACAGCTACCTCGCGCTCCGCGAGAGCCTCATCGAGCGCTCTACGTGCGACAAGGAGCCGACAATACGTGCACAGGCTGTGTCCGCCCTAGCACGCCTCATCGGGAGCGAAGACCCCAATGAGCTCCAGGACGGCGAGAAGAGTATCCTTGAGGTGCTCCTCGACGTGCTGACCCTCGACCCAGCTGCGTGCGTTCTCCGCTCCTCACTGCCCGTATCATAATCGTTGACACACCCCCAGCGACGTCCGCCGCGCCGCTCTCGTCCACATCCCCCTCAACGCCGCAACCCTCCCCTCGCTCCTCCCCCGCTCACGCGACGTCGACCCTCTCACGCGCAAGCTCCTCTACACCTCCGTCCTCATCCCTCGCCTCGACCACCCGCGCCACCTCTCCGTCGCGCAGCGCGAGACGCTCGTTCAGACCGGCCTCGGCGACCGCGAGCCAACCGTGCGCCTCGCGGCGGGGAAGATGGTCGCCGCCTGGTTCGGCGTGGTGCAAGGCGAACAGCCTGAGTCTGATTTGCAAGAAGGGGCCGTGTCCTGGACAGGCGACGACGGCGGCATCATGCGCGCGCTCGTCGCGTTCCTCGCTCTCTTCGACGTCGTGGGGCCCGGGGAGGCGGTCGCCGTCGACGCGCTCCTTGCACTGCTCACAACGCACACAAACCTGTTTGATGGCTTTGTGTTCGAGGGTGGGCTCGCGCGTTTCTGCTCTTCGTAATACATGACGCTAATTCAGCTCTGCAGACGCGTACTGGCACAACCTCACCCCAGAATCCGCTGTTCTCGCGCGCGCGTTCCTCGAGCACTGTCTCGGCAGCGCCAACCCCAATAGCTCGTATTCCGGCGCCGGTAGAGGTGGGGGTCGGGGTGAAGAGCGCCTCGAAGCCGCGTCCCTCCCCGTCGTCACGGCCTTTGCGTTCCACGTGCAGGAAGCGTACAACGCGCTGCTCGTGGCGCTCGAGGATGCGGAGGTCGTGCGTACGTTGGCGCTTAGTGCCGGGCCGCGAGGGTTAGATAACGAGGACGAGGACGACGAGGCGGAGGAGGAGCTGGCGAAGCGCGAGGTGGTGCTCGGGGAGCTGTTGAGGATGGCGGTGAAGCTGGACTATGGGGACGAGATTGGGAGGCGGAAGGTGTATACTGTTACGCGTAGGTTTCTCTCTCTTCTTTCTCTACTGGCACTGATTCGCACAAAATGGTATTGACGACGCGTTTTTACAGGCGATATGCTCGCGCATCCGCAACTCCCGCCCAGCCTCATCGAGCGCTGTCTCGACGTGCTCAAGGAAATTATGCCCACCGAGCGCGAGCTCATCCGCGTCGTGGTGGAAGTTGTGATGGATTTGCGCGAGCCGGCAGGGGAGGAGGAGCCTGATGTGTGTTCGATTCCCCCCCCTCCCTTCGTCTAGCTTCTACTAACACGGCATACGTAGCACGACACCACCATTCGATCCGACTCCCCGACCCGGAAGGAACGCTCGCTGCGAAGGGCCAAGGCACGGGATGAGATGACCGCGGAGGACGGTGCGCGCGCGGATTTGACGGATTTAAGGTGCTTGGCGGTGACCATTGGGATGCTTGAGCGGGTGCATGGGGTGCGTTTCCCTCCTGTGCTTTCTTTTTTGCGGGAGGACAAGGGCTAAGTGCCGTGTTGGACAGAATTTCGAGGACAACTCTACGCTGGAGGGCATCCTCGCGGACCTCATCATCCCCGCCGTGCGCCGCAAGGAGCTGGGTATCCGTGAGAAGGGGCTTGTTGGGCTCGGTTTGTGTTGTCTCATCGCCAAGGTCAGTTCCTCTTACCATCCCTCGCCCAAGAGGTTGCTAACGCGTTTTCCATCTCATACAGAGCATAGCAGTCAAATCACTACAACTCTTCCTCAGTCAGATCCAGAACGCGCCGGAACAGCTCAAGTTCAAGCTCCTGCAGATTGTGTTTGATCTGATGGTCATGTACGACCAGCAGCTGTGGGGACGGGTGGAGGATGTGCGTTGACGTTGTTCTCTCTTCTTCCTTCCGTTATATTTCTTTTGATTGAAAGCAAACTAATGTGTGTTGTGTAGGGGCAAGCGATCCTGACGTTCCTCGCGGACACGCTAGAGGCGGAGGAGTCGCCGATGGTGCAGGCGGTGCTGTGCGTGGGACTCGCGAAGCTGCTGCTTGCGGGCTTGGCGGACGATCCCAAGGTGTGCTTGCTTTTTCGGTCTGTGAGATGGAGTTTTCGTCGGACTAATGGTGTCGTAGATTCTCAAGACCCTTCTGATGGCGTACGTTTCGCCGCACACGGCAGGCAACGCTGAGCTGCGGCAGTGTCTCTCGTACTTTTTCTCTGTGTATTGCTACTCGTCGGCGCAGAATCAGAGTCGAGTGCAGTCGGTATGTTCCGCTCCCTTTTCAAATAATATTTAATGCCGACTGCGCGATACGTGCTAGATCTTCATACCCGCGTTTGAGGAGGTGGCACGTATGCATGACGAGGAGGCGGGCGAGGGACAGACGATGGTGACACCGCAGCAGTTTGGGCTTCTGGTCATCGACTGGACGGATGCGCGCAAGGCTGCGGAGAGGTGGGAATCCTGCCTGCACCTTCCTCCCTTGTCGTGGCTAACCTGATTTTGTGGGTGTAGTACTACGCCGACGCCTTCGCGGCACGTCCATGCCGACCTCGCCGTCGATATCCTCCTCGCGCTCTACGACTCAGATAAGCGCAGTAAGTACCGGAGTGCGTCGAGCTTTGGCTACGCTAACTTTTTCTTCTTCTTAGGCTCAGACCAGGAGGTGTTGTGCACGCTGCTCAACCACCTCCACATCGTGGGAACTCTGACCTCGCCGGTGCTCGTCAAGCTCAGCGTGTTGCTGCAGCACATCCAGACGGTAATTTCCTCTTCAAATCTTATGCTTGTCCCGCTCTGACTTTCTGTCCTCAAGCAATGCCCCTTCGACGACCCGGCACTCGACAAGGCTGTCAGTCGCTTCAAAAATCGCTTCACAGCAGATTTTGAGGCCGAGTTGGCGGAGGTGGATTGGGCGGAGTATGGAACACCGGAAATGTCTGAGGTGTACAATTTTATCGGGATTGACGTGCCAGACACGGATGCGTGCGTATTTTTTGCGTTCCTCGTCCATACCCGCCGCTGACAGGTTGCATCACCGTAGGCGAGACGGTGCGGGATCGCCGAGGCCAGAGTCAGTCCTATTTTGTCCTGATTTCGAGACTGTGCGCGCTCATGTGTGGATCCAGATCACCTGTGCCCGCTAAAACGCGCAAGGAGAAACCGAAGCCTGCCAAAATGTCACGGTCCAAGCCAGCGCGCGAGGCTTCAGAGGAGAGCGGGTATGAATATTTTACTGTTTGCCCCTCATTATTGTTTACTGATTTCGTGCAGACAAAGTTCCGATGAGTCTGATGACGAGGTCGCGCCACCAGATAGTCCTGTCCCGACGCGCCAGACGTCCACGAAACGGTCGCAGCTCAAGGCTGCGACGCCAGACGCAGAAGAGAACGAGTACGCGAAGGGTCTTATACATGTCATTTGGCTCATCACAATTGTTGTTGTTCCTACCCCAGTTCTGCGGAAGAGGACGTGGCGATGGTGCTTAGCCCGCCGCCGAAACCCAAGGCCAAGGCACCTGCGACGAGAAAATCACGGTCCAAACCTGTTCCAGAGCCGGAAGAGATCGAGTGCGTCGGCAGTGGTCTTCTCCGCCCCCTCTTGACCCTGCTTTCTAGGATGCGTCCAAAGGAGGAAGCACCAGAGGATGAGGAAGCACCAGATGATGCCAAGACTGCACCCAGCCCGCCACCAAAACCCAAGGCCAAAGTGCCAGCTAGAAGATCACGATCAAAAGCTGCTCCAGAGTCAGAGCCAGAGGAGTACGTAGTTGCGCTGTCTCTCTGGCGTTTATTGACTCCTACTACCTGTAGGATGGAGGAGGATGGTATGGCGGATGAATCAAGGTCACCCAGCGCGCCCCCGAAAACCAAGGCGAAGGGGAGAAGGTCACGGTCCAAGGCAGCGCCGGAAGAGTACGTGATTTCATCCCATTTCGTCTTTCGCTGACCGCGCCTGCAGAGAGGAAGAAGCGCCGTCGTCTGTCCCCGTTGCGAAAGCCAGCAAAGCCAAGGCGTCTGCCAGACGATCGCGGTCGAAAGCAGCTCCGGAGGAGAATGAGTACGTGGCATCGACTCCTTCGCCATCATTCGCTGACTGAGCCTACAGGGTACCTAATGAAGACGCAGCGCCCGCGCCCGTGCCCGTCCCGAAGGCGAGCAAGGCGAATGCGCCCGCTAGACAATCACGGTCGAAAGCGGCTCTGGCGGAGAACGAGTAAGTAACATCCTCGTTCGCTGCCATTTGCTGAGTATGGCTGCAGGGTACCTGAGGACGAAGCGCCGTCATCTGTTCCTGTTCCAAGGCCGAGCAGAGCCAAGGCGCCCCCCAGAAAATCACGATCCAAAGCAACTGCGGAGGAGGAAGAGTATGTAGTGGTATTACTTCCTTTTCCGTCTTCACTGAGTATGGCTGCAGGGTACCTGGGGCCGAAGCGCCCTCGTCCGTTCCTGTTACAAAGCCGAGCAAGGTCAAAGTGCCCGCCCGAAGATCAAGGTCTAAAGCCGCTCCTGCTCAGGAGAGCGAGTACGATCTGACGGTTTCTTCGCATGTTATTTGATCTGATTCTTTTTTCAGCCCAGGTCCTGAGGAAGACAATGTGGCCGGCCCGAGTACTGTACCACCACGTAGAGCGTCGAGACAGACTCGAGCTTCTGCTGCCCCACCTCCCCCGGAGGACGCCGAGTGCGGGATATCTGTTAGCTACACGCTCTCGATCGCTGACCGAAATTCGAAATTTAGGCCCGCGCTGGACTCTGATGATGAAGACGCGGCCCCACCCGTTGGACCAGTGACCCCTCCGAAGACTCAGAGCGGACGAAAGTGGGTTCCACTGCTTCCCCCGAACGTGCTTTGTCTTCTCACCAGAAAATGCGATATTAGGCGCGTCCGGACACCCAGCGCGAAATTGGCGCTCCCGTCTCCCGCGGACAAGAAGCGGAGGAAGCCAGCGGTACCGCCTGTGGCTCCCGCTCCTCCTGTGCCCATGAGAGGAACGCGGAGTAGTTCGCGCCGCAAGCCGCCTCCAGACATACCTATTGCGTCGGACGATGACTTTGGGGGTTACTCTGAGAGCTAGTTTGGGGCTTCTGAATCGGTGTTCATATGTAAAATCATTCGCTTTCTTTTTTTTGTTGTTGTGCTTTGTGGGTAGATTATCTCGTTATTATTCTTTTGTTGTTGTACGGGACTTGTGTCCTACCATCAATACGCTTTAGACTCATCTCTCATGGTCCTTTAACATACACCTATTGACCGGCTCCAGACATCGATTTCCGTGTCCCGGAGCTCTTAAACGACGCCAAATTGTCCAATTTTGTAGTTTTGTTCTGTTTGACGTCGGCAGGCGTCGGCTTGAAGTTCCCGGCTTCGGTCCTCGATCATCGACAGTGATCGACTCCACCACCACCATTTTCCTCGTTCGTTCTTGTCTGGATCCTCTTGGCCCGTAGTTCTATTCAATCGAGGCCACTCCCCAATGCCCGACTGGGTTCCAACAATTTTCGGATCGTTTTGCATTTGATGGCAGCGAAGGTCTCTTTTGCCGCAAATAATAATAATGCGTCAACGACGCCGCCGTGGCTTCCTTTCACCCAAAATGCGCCGCCATTATGTGCAGACTTTCTTTTTGTCCCGTAGTTTATACTGCGATGGCGATGTGATCAAGCCAACTCCCATCTTTGCACCACAATCTCCTCAGCTTCCTTGGCCCGCGTTCCCACCGCACTTCGGAGAACCTCAGCGAGACCGTGCCGTGTCCTAGACTCCTACTATCCTGGGTGCATGCTTCTTACGCCGCAAACTGCTATCATTCATCATAAATAGCTCGTCGGCATAGCCTTCTCAGTGGCGGGAGATGGATAGTTGTACCCAAACCTGATGCGTTCCCACTGTCGCGCGGCGTGTCTAGAGCGTCCTCCTCGCAGCTGCCGTGGTCGTTCTTCATGGCCTCTACTACCCGCCAAGGTACCACCGGCACCACAACACGATCCCCGACTTCGCCCACCCATGCCGGTGGAATTCAGCCGTCTGCGTCTTTCTTTCACCCCTCAAAGCCAAACCGGCGGCACCGGTCTCCCTCGGTGGAGAACGATGGCGGAATATATAATCTATCGTCCCTGAGCAAGCAGATTTCTAATAGCGAGGACGACCATTTGCCAAGGTTCTCCGCCGAAGACTCGTCAACGAGGCAAAGCTCAGGATCAGGCCGACGGGGCCAGCTATCGCCTTCCCGCATGGTGCGCAACAGCGTCGAGCTCGTCTTCAGCTTGCGCCGTGGAATGAGTCTTGAGGCGTTGTCCCCTAGTAGTAGCGGCGGGCGCGCTGAGGAGCCGGGCATGTACGACACCCACCGCAAAATGCTAGGCCAGGGCGACTACCGATCCGGCTCACCTGCATCTTCGTTCGTCCTCGTCGGTACGCCAACGCCTGCCGCAGCCCCCCGCTCTGCAGTGCCCCTCCTCGATCCAGTGACCCACAAGTCGCTACGCAACTATCAGCTCCACCCCTCGCGCAACCGCTTCTTCCTCCGCGGCCGCCTCCTCGTCGGCGGAGACTCGCCGTGGGCCTTCATCGCCTCGTTCTCACTCCTGCTGGGTATCGCGGGTGTGTGGTTGGGCACGACCGCCGTGTGGTGGTGGCGCAACGTCAGCCCCGCAGTCGTGATTGTGGGTGCCTACCTCGCGCTAATCGCCATCTCGACGATGCTGGCGACGGCGATGCGCGACCCCGGGATCTTGCCGAGGGACCTCGACCCCGAGCCACCCTACCCCGCGACGTCGCTGTCGGATGGCGACATGCGAACGGCGCTCCCGCGCGATTTGAAGGTCAAGTCGGATGTGTGCGTGTCTCCATTTGTTTATTTATGTGTTTTATTTCGTTTTTAAAATGACGGCAATAGAGTGCGCGTGAAATGGTGCCCGACGTGCGCGACCTACCGCCCCCCGCGCGCCAGCCACTGCCGGATGTGCGACAACTGTGTCGACGGGCTCGACCACCACTGTCGGTGGGTGAACAACTGTGTCGGGCGGCGCAACTACACCACGTTCTTCGTCCTCCTCGTATCCCTCACCGCGACCGCCCTCTACGTCATCGTCACCGCGGCTCTGCATCTCTCCTTCCTCGCGCGCTGGACGGCGGCGGCGGGTGGGGACGGGGGCGGAGGATTCAAGCACGCAGTACGCCACGGCGCGGGGAGCGCGGTAGTCTTTTGCCTGACGGTGTTGGTGCTGTGGCCTGTGGGTGCGCTGCTGAGCTATCATGTGCGGCTGCTATTGCTGGATGTGACGACGTTGGAGCAGGTAAGTCAATTAATTAATTAATTTTGGGTACTTACTTACAATGCTCCGTATGTAGATCCGCAACCAGGCACACAAGACGCTCGTCCCGGGTCCGGCACCACCGAATCCGTACACCCACGGGAGCTGGCACAAGAACTTGGTTGCGGTGCTATGTCGGCCAGTGGGCTCCTCGTGGCTCGACGCGGGCGGTTGGGCGACACAAGATGATCGAGAGGTCAATCCGGGTTACCGGAGGGCAGGGTCCGGGGTGGGTCCTACATCTCCTGGCATTGGGAAGACAGGAGGATGATGATGAGGCGTGACTGCTTTTTTGGAGCTGACCGTATATGCAGCTGTTCTTTTCCTCCGCTAACACACCATGCGGCATGCATTTGCTCTTCCCACTGATCCGCTTCCCTTTCTTTTCGTCTACGGAGAATTATATTGATTTTTCTCGACTTTCAAGTTGACGTGCGCCTGATGACGCATACGTGATCTGAACGACCGTCTTCGCACAAGATATACTTGTCATATACTAGAGAGGCCTCAGGCTGGTATGACACAGTCTATTGAAGTTCCATTGTGGGATTTGAAATTTGTGCGGCGGAAGGCGCCACACTCGAAGGCAAGCTTATTCCGAAGCTTTTTGAATCCCAAAAATTGCTTCCCTCAGAGACGAATCGCTCTTCCGAGTCCCATTTCTGAAGGATCTGCTGCGACACGGATCAATCAGGCTTTATCATCTCATCACATCCATCATACTGTATCCGGGTCTACGGATCAAAGACGCGCTCATAAAGCCAGGTTGACCTTTGCGGGCCTTTGCGACACCTCTGACCTTTCGGACGAACTATGCCCCAGAATGTTGTGGTCATCGGCGCGGGGTAGATATAACCTTCAACTGGCCTCGCATTCCCTCACTCCTCTGTTACAGAATAGGGGGAGTGTCTCTCGGAATTGCACTCAAACGCCAACTGGGCCGTGACTTCGATGATTTCGTGGTATGTACCTTACCGTCGGTTTGATAAACGCGTTTTGAGTTGCTGTTCAAAGATATACGAAAAAGCATCAGATGTAGGCGGAACTTGGAGGGTCAGTGCGCGCTCTTTCAAGGTGGTCATTAGCCGCTCTAATTTCTCTCTAGGATAATATATATCCTGTCGGCTTGATCACCTTTACTACTGGCCGGTCAAGACTGACCTGGAATTCATGCAGGGCGCCTCATCGGATATATTTATGCATTTCTATTCCCTCTCAACCGACCTGAATCCCGACTGGAATGCGACCCATGGCACGCAACCAGAAATGCACGCCTACTGGCGTAAACTCACCACCAAATACGAGCTATACCCGCGCATCGTATTCAACCGCCTCGTCGTCTCAGCCAAATGGAGCCCGTCGGAGCAGCTGTACCATGTCATCACCGAGGACGTTCAATCGCACGAGCAGTTCTCGACCACCGCTAAAATCTTAATCTCGGCTCTCGGGGTCCTCGACGTCCCGCGCTTCCCGAATATTCCTGGGCTTTCGTCGTTCGAAGGCAATTTGTTCCACTCCGCACGATGGGACACTGGTGTTGAACTGCGAGGGAAGCGCGTTGCTGTAATCGGGAATGGTGCTTCTGCGTGAGTCAAATAAATCTCGCCCAAACCTTTGACTTACATCTTCCCAGAACACAATTAGTCCCATTGATATCTGAGGATCCGGATGTCAAGATCACTCAATTTTGCAGAACTCCCAACTGGATGAGTCCGCCGGTTAGCGCTCCCGTTTTCGCCATTCTTGAAAGCACATGTCTTGACTCTCCGTGTGTAGATTGGTTTCAACTATACCCCGCGGCGGAAGTGGGTGTTCCGAAATGTACCCCTCGTAATGAGGGCCTACCGATTATTTTTATATCTCAGGGTTTGCGTTCATCTTTCCTCAACTCTCATTTGTTGATTTTCATTTTAGGGAGAGTTACTGTACTTGAGCGTCTTCGCCAACCCAGCTACCCGGGCAAAGATCTCCGCCGTGCGCAGTTTCTCAGTATGTCTCCAAGGGTCGTTGAATGAAAAAAAACATACACAGAGGGTCACGAACTACATCAAGCATATGGCTCCCAAGGAGGATGTGGAACGCCTCATTCCCGACTATCGTGGGTACCGAGTTCATCTACGACCTCGTGTTGATTCACACTTTTCTACTAGCTATGGGCTGCAAGCGCCTGCTTCGGAACACAAATTATCTCCAGTCGCTGCACAAACCAAATTTGCGGCTTAACTGGGATGGGATACAGTCTGTGGAAGAAGATGGCTTGATTACGAAGAAAGGTTGGTTGGATTTTACCACCACTTCCAATACCTTCCCAACCAATATTCCAGGGGATAAACTCCCGTTCGATGTGATGATTTTCGCCACGGGCTTCACCGCTGTAAGGAGATTATTTACGACACTCATTAGCGGGACCATTGACTTCACAGGACCGATATCCACTCACCGTCGTCGGTGACGCGGGGAAATCCGTTCAAGAGTACTATGACTCGCAGAGCGGACCCAAGGCTTATCTGGGCACAACCGTACCTGGATTCCCCAATTTCTTCATGTTAGCGGGTGCGGGAATATCCCGCCCTCTTTTGTTGGCTTTCCTCACCCAAAAATGTATTCAGGCCCCAATACTAGCACGGGCCACACATCCGCCATCCTCGCCGAAGAGATGCAGGTACGCTAGACGAAAATCCATTTCATTTATGTAATATTTTTAACATCGCTCTGCTCTCGCAGATCGCTTACATCCTCAAATTCGTCAAGCCCATCCTCGCCGGACAGGTTGCCTCGTTCACAGTCACCCCTCGCGCAACGGACGAGTACAACGACCTCATCCATGCGCGCCTCTCGCGGTCCGTGTTCGTGCAGTGCGCCTCGTGGTACCGCGCGGGTAGCGAGGGCAAGGTGTATAGCATCTTCCCGGGGCCGATGATGCTTTTTGGGTGGTGGCTCTACGCGCCGCGATGGGCGGACTACGACGTGAAGCGGACAGTAAGGACGGGCAAGTGGGAAAGGAGTGTACGGGTGGAGATGTGGACGAGATGGCTTAAGCCGGGGTATTATTTGGGTTTGGCGTTTGGGTTGTTCGTGACGTGGATCAGTAGTTGAATTTCATTCCTCAAGTAAGATTTGGGGCCGGAGAAAATCCTGCGCATTGACCCGGCTCTTATTCCGGTCCAACGGGTATCATGCTGTTGAAACGGAACAATAAACTCACGTTTGAAACGCTCACAAGCCATCATGGAAAGTGCCCGGTGGGGCGTTATACTTGGTCCAAACTAAGGTCAAACTGATCATGAATGATGTTGTTCGAAAGAATGAACGCTGAATGAGAAGCGGTACCAAGAATTTCTTCATGCGCTGCTTCTCTCTTATGCGTTGCTTGACAATATTTATCTTGGTTCAGGGTTCAACCTTCGCTCGGCATTTCGGCATGCGGGTTGATTGCCAATGTTTACTTCCTATCACGCGTGGATCTTTCCTCTGCCCAGCAGACTCAAAGCTGCGATGCTCGTTCCGCACAGGACCTGCGGTCTTTTTTCACGAGCGGGCAAGGTCTGAGCATTCTAGTCGCCCTCGATCGGCCCTAGCCGGGTCCCCCTCTAACCAGGGAACGGAAAACCAGAAATCGCCACGGTCCACCGTTTTTATCGAATCGGGGATCGCTGCTCCCATTGGGAGGGCGCGGAGGGCGATGCGCCTGAAGCAGGCATGGAATTTTCGTGGCGATCGCGTGATGTTTTCTCCGACTGAATGTATGCTTATCTGCCCCATCGCACGCACTGCAGGCCGGTCTATGTGTCCACCATACCACAAACCAGCGTTATTTCGCAGGACAGCACACACGGCCCTTTGTGGTCGTCTATGTGTGGTTGGCGTCGCCAGACCCCTCTTTCTGCGCGTTCAGGAGGGTGGTTAGGATAACTTCCTGTGCACTGCTGGGATCGCTCCTTGATTCTCGTGCAGTCTTGCGGCGGGGCGGTGGGTCGGCGCCGATTCGTCTGTGCGCCAGCGTCCTTGACTACGTGTCGTCTGTTGGGACTTTCAAAGCCGTGGGGCTGTCGCTGATATATGGCGGCGCGACGAGCCGCGTGTACGAGGGATTCTGCGGTCGCATGCATTCTAGCTCGAGAGACACTGTGCTTTAGCTCACTTCGCAGCGCAAGACATCCGTCATGCAACTCGATTCAGACTACTCTTTGTCTGCTGGAATTTTTGGACACTCCCTCATTTGTTTGAGACTTCTCGATGGTGGCGGTTGTTGCGATGAAGGGTATGTCGTTCTAACGCTCGAATATCCTCCTCGAGCTGATATTATTCTTCGTTAGGGTTTGTTCATTTGTCGGGCAGTGCTTCTACAGTAGTTTTCAGACAAGCATTGTGTATCCTTATCCGGTGTAATATATAAGTAAAGTTCGATATCAGTCGCTGCTGGTAGAACGAGGACGAGCCAGAGTATTCTCCATGCACTCACTCACTACAAGATCCTCGGCAAACAAGATGATCGGTGCAATGCTGTTCAACTCTCAATTTGAAGATGCTTTGGCACTTGGCAATGCGCCGCCAAATTGCCCTCTACTCGCAGCCGGGGAACAACACCTCCACGCCGCGCCTCTATGCACGACACAACGCTCGCGAACAGCCCCACCTGGTACGTAGGCACACACTCAGAGCTGTACGTCCAAGTCACCGTCACCTCGCGCAGCTCAGGGCACGGTGCGATGCCACCCTTGGTTTGAGGGCGGAGGAGGAAGTACAGCATGTAATCTGGCGCCGCGCGGAGCGTGGTGAGATGCGGTAGGAGGTGGTCCGCGGGGGGGTGGGCGAGCGCGCCGATGGCGAGGTGGTAGGAGAGGTCGAGGGTTTGGATGGATGGGTGTCGGGTAAGGAAAAGCGCGAGGTCGGGCACGGAAATGGCGCACTCGTGGCCTATTGAAAAGTTCGTGAGGAGGGAAAGCGTCAGAGCGGGGAGGACGAGCGCCCAGTCGTAGTGAGAGAGATCGATGTGGTGGAGGGAGAGCGTCGTGAGCGGGGAGGTGTTGAGCATGTGGAGGGTCCATTTGTAGAACGTGGCGTGGAAGAGGAAAGAGCAGCGAATGTTCAGCACGCGGAGGGCCGAGTGGGAGAGGAAGGGGAGGTTCACGGCACTCGGCAACTGTGTTGATTCTATGACCCCGGTTGAAGGTTTCATGAACGTAGGTGAGAAACGCAGGAACCACGTGAAGGCTCTCTGCAAAAATGTAGTTGAGAGCGGTGCTGGGTTGGAGTGGATCGTAGGAACCGAATGCACAAATGGGGGTGGGTCCAATGAACGGCCGAAAACCGTGATGATACAGTCCCCCCGCGTGGCAGCACTGTTCAATACTGTGGCCAAGGCGTGCGGCAGACCGGGCAAAGCCTCGATCGTCTTTTCCATCGGATAAGGGCCAAATGTAAAACGACCTAGGGATGGAAGTCGAAGGACAAGAGCGCTTAGTGCCGCGAGGAAAGTAAGATTCTCCTCGGGTGAGAATTTCGGGCGTGCCATACGTGCATAAAGTCGGACATCGAGCTCGGTTATTGAGTGAACGGAGGATCCGATTGTAAGAACAGGAAGAACATCGAGGTTTTCGGCGGTGAAGCGGATGGAGGAAAATGAGTCGGAAGGAAGACCCAATCCAAAGCGCCTGAAGATATCTGGTAATAGGAGGGAATTTAAATGTTGGCACGTTGTTGCGAGATGCAATATGTCCACGGAAAGCTGGCTCGAAATGATGAGGATGAGTTCATTGGGCAGATCGAGTAGGGAAGTGGAAGACTTCATCGTGGTTGGAGGTCAATAGCATAAAGTTCCGCAAACAAGTTATTTTACCACGCCAGTGGCAAACATCCTCCTTCCCTCCATGTCCGCGCTACGCGCCGTCCGCCAACTCACCGCTGCTTCCGCGCGGTTAACTGTGCGAAAAAACCTTGCGCGCGGCCTCCCACTCTCTGCGCTCCGACCCACCGTTACCCGTGCGTTCGGTGCCTCCGCACGATCTCTCAAAGCCGCAGACAGCCCTGGTCCGTCGGCTTCTACTCCTCGCTTTGGGTTTATCTCATCTTGTCTCCTTTCCCTGGGGTTTACCTCTCCCTGACGCGTTTCTCGTCTTGCTTCCTTTCAATCAGCAAGCCAGCAGCTTGCGCAAAAGCTAAGAGAAGAACTCAAATACGAAGAGCAGACGACATCAGATGAAATTCCACAGTTCTTGGCGGATTTCAAGGAGTCAGGGGTCTGGGAAGTGCGTGTCCAGAGAATTTCACATGGGATTCTGGAAGCTGAATATACTCGTCTAGATCCAGGACACCCCCGCCAACGACGAGGTGTTCCTCACGCGCACATTTGGGGAGGAAAAGTGCATACGTTTCTCTTGTTCTTCCTCTCTCACTTAATTAATAATTATCAACACAGAATTCGCATAATGTTCTCAATTGCGGACCTGCACAACATAGACCCCGAGGAAGACGAGCCGTCCGAAAATGCAAATGCCCAGGTCGACGAGCCCTCCCCCGAGTTCCGTATCCTGCTTTCCATCGCCAAGGTTCTACGACCTCATTAATTGCTTTTTTTCTGGTTAACCCTTGGTGTCGTCAGCCCAATCATCCCGGTGCGCTGAATGCATATCTGTACTGCGCGGAGGACCAAGTTCATCCCGTCACCATGGGCTTCTACAAATCCGCACGCATTGCGCAGGAGCTGAGCATCGAAGCCGATTTTCTTCGCCGCACGGTTTACGTCGGTCCCCCGGTTGCGTCTCCACCTTGACTCTCGGTGGACCGCGTCAATATTCACCTATCATTGACAGATTGAGATGCTTGACCTTAATGTGCAGGAGCTCTTCACTTCCTTCCTCCGGGAACGCAGCATTGACGAGGAGCTCGCGGCGTTTGTGCCCCTCTATGCAAAGTGGAAGGAGCAGCGTGTATGTTTTTTCTGATTTTTATGGCCGTGATTGATTTGCCTTCTTCAGGAATACGTGGAGTGGTTACGAGGCATTGAATCGTTTGTTGCGGCATAGTACCCTCTGAACTTGAAAAGGACAACCGTCCACTCGTACCTTAGAATGTATGGTATTCTTTGCTGTCTCGTCCGCTTTCGCGGGCTCGATGCATAATGCATAATGGGTTGTGCTTTCACGGCATTAGCGGTCTTCCGCAAAAAATCATTGGCTCTCTACGTTTGCTTTGGCTTTTGAGTTCGGAAACACGATGGGCAATAGCATTACTCGAATCAGAGTTCAGTTTCTGGAAGCGTAATGGCGTCCGCTGGTTGGTGCCCAGACCATATTTATTCAATGTCCCATCTCAAATGCTCCCTAAAACATGCCCCGGGCCGCCGGCTACCCGAGGACTCGGAGTTGGATTCTGGATCGCAATATCATTTTCAACGATTTTTTGACTGCAGGTCAACTATCAGCGTGGAAATTCTAGCGAAAAAAAAGCACCTGATTCGGCTGCGCTTTATTCTCTCTCTTTTCAGATCCTCATTTTCGTTGTAAGACAAAAAAAGTCTGCATTCAGTCCGGACCGGCTTGGACTTATGTGACAGTGTGTGACGAAAACCTCTGTAAACCTTCCGCTCAGTGAGTCAGCCCGGCCTCAGTCTCACTGGTATGTGTTTCTAGAGTATGGCTGGGTTAATATCCAGAGCTTTACGCGCCCTGCACTCAACTCGTGGCCATACCGCATCGAAAGCAGTCTGGACTGGCATCGATCTAGCTTGGAGTCGTCCCAACTTGCCCGTTTATAGGTCGTTAACCATGTCTGCCGCTCATACTGGCAGTATCGTTCTCCCCAAGGACGCCAATGACCTGGCCGCTATCTTGCGTCTTTCCGCGCTCCCACCATCGGAACTGGCACCTGTCGCGCCATACCTCCTTCGTTGGATTCCTTACCACCCCATTCAAGGACCTCTCCTCGAACTCTTCGTTTCCCGCCTTACCACGAGCCCGCCTTCGCCCGACGATCCTCTAGTCTCCTTCTTTATATCGACACTCGATTCTCCCGCGCTAACTCGCGAGTCTGACACGCTCAGACTTCTTCTCTTGGTCGACATCCTGTCCGCCTTGCCCAAAGACCGACTAGAGCCTTATCGCAACGCGCTTACCCGTCTGAGCACGAGACCAACTGCGGCGGAGGCCACAGACAAAATTGTACAACGGAGCAAGGACCTCATCGCCATCCTCGACGGCGTACAATGGGTCCCGCGCTTCAAATTTGATGATATAGCCTTCCGAAGCCTCGCGTCGGTGCAGACTGCGGAGGAGATGCGGCCGCACGTCAGCGGCTTGCTCGAGTGGTTGCAGGACACAAACTGGCCCCCGTTCCCCGGGTGCTGGGAGCAGCTTGCACGCTTCCCGGAGGTTGCATTGGAGCCTATCTGTGAGGTGCTGCAGCGTGGGGACGACGGGGCGTGGACCTGTCAATTGTTGGATTTCCTCAAGGATTGCATGCCTGGGGAATTGCGAGAAAGAGCCAGAGTACATGTGGAGAGGATCATGCAGCAGCCGACCCAAGACGAGATTGATAACGATTGCGTCGAGGGCGCGGAAGACTGCTTAAAAGCCATGGACGATTGGATGGACTGGGCGCAAATCTAAGTCTTTTAGATAATATCCAGTTCAAAATACCCTCACCTCCTCCTTGCAACTCAAGTGTCCTTCCGTTACTGCCAAATCAATGCGCAAAATATTCTCCTCTTTGTCACGGTTAAGCATAAAAACTGGAACAACCACCGCCGCTCAGCGCGACATGCTCCTGCGGGTGCTGCGGTAAAGCTTCATAACGCCAGCTGGATATCCAATGGTTTTACTCACCCCGACTCACCTCCTCTTGCGCCCGCTGTTTTCTTTTTGAAATCCCCATTGATACTGCTTACAAAGTCGGTCTTTCGTATTGTATCGCAACGTTTGCACCGAGACCTTCGCCACACTCACCTCGACCCTCCTGCCTGGATGATCATTTCCAGCTCCAGAGGCAAGAGCACCGCGTCGGCACGTTGTGGATTGTCGCGCCGAGGAACCGATATATGTCCATAACGCGATCGACGCGTCCCATCTGGACCGAAGAAATTGGATCTCGACTAAAATGCGACACCAGACCTATACGGTACTAGCGGACCTATGACGGCGGTGCTCTTTACCAATCAAAAATACTGACCCTACGACCAACCCCGCTCGCGGGATCCCCAGGAAGGAGAACCGGAGCTTTGAACTTTGAAGCAGCGGCTAAGTATTCTCATATCCTAATGTCAGTTGGAAACAAATAATAGGCTTTCATGTGTTATCTCCTGTTGGTCTAAGTACTACTGAACTGAAGAACCGTAAAACCCTATCACCCAGTTAGTGAAATTAACGCGATAAAGAAACAACAGAGGCTCACAATACATGGACGCATATTTGATGGCGATTGGTGGGGACCCCCGTCGTGCACTGAGATTGAGACTCAGTATATAGCATTGTCTCTTGGAGGCTACCGAAGACCAACCGATGCTGGAGGGAGTCCGCCAACAGTGTTGAGGCGCAAGACTTGGGTTGCGAGGCTCCCCTCGGCTTTATCGAGGCTCAGCCAATCGATGTCAGGGAAACCAGTAGGCGCAGCTATATCGCCCACTTTGGTTCCTATGACAAAAGCGTCGGGGTGTCCAGCAAGTGCGGCGGATGTGAAATCCCATTTGGGACTCACCCCAGTTCCTGCGATAAAGTTTAAGGGTATTTCCGTGGAAAGCACAGTACACTTACCGGAGGGTGAGTTCACAAAGTAATGCTGTTCATGGAGGACCCAATTAGAGAGGTTGGAAGAAGTGGAGGAATAGTGGGCGTACCTGCCCCAACACCATTGATGCATGGAATGGCTGCATGAAACTGATAATCTGGGAGACGGGGAAGGTGGGCGGCGCGAACTTCCAGAAGGCGTAGGCGATATCCGGGAGGTTAGAAAATTCGGGCGCCCCGTAAAGACAGGATGCATCAAAAATCTGAGCCACTGCCCCAACATTTCTGTCTTGTGATCAGCATGTTGGGCTAGCAGAGGAAACGTGATTTATTTCCTACGTCCAGTTCCCGGTGCTAGCACAAGTGTAGTTCTGAGTTCCGATCGCAACTCCAATAAAAGATGGACCCGTTATATTCGAAGGTGCAACGAGCTTGGTTTGGTTCAATGGGAGATCCATCGTTGCTGCAGAGATATTGCATCGATTTGGCAGGCCCGTTTGACGTTCTACCCTCGGGAGCGCAGACGTGAAAGATGCCACGAGAGGAAGGAGTGCAACTAGGGCGAACATGTTGCGTAGGGCCATGCTCAGCTCGCTACTGTCTTATATCACCGCAGCTGAAACGCAGACTATTGGGAGGGGCAGGTGAGTATTGGTAGGTGCTTATCTGAGTGAAGGTATGCTTCGTTGATGGAATGGCTGTGTGTGGGGGCTACTGGAAGCAGAGTCGGCAGTGCAGGCCCGGAATGCAGGTCCCAAGGTACGGAAAGTATCCTACGGCCCGACTTGAAGTTCAAGGTGTGCAGTAGATATGCACGTCAGAAAATGTAGACCACATTTCAACCTGACTTCGACGGTGGTCCAGGGGTGAGCCGGTGAGCAGTTGAAGACTTCAAGTGAAAAAGACGCCGAAAATAACGCGCCACATACAACGGCATCATGATACTCTTTTACTAAGTTAGGGTGAACACCCACGCCGAAATCGGTAGTAATGCCGCAAGCCAATGAGGACTCTTCATCCATTGACGTGCCGCACCTAAAAGAAAAGGGCCATGTCTCTTCAATCTATCACTGAGTACTCCAGCTCCCCTCGTAGCTTCGACGGCACGCCCCATGGTCGGCCAGACCGCTCGCTCGTGGGAGGCGCGCACTGGCACCGCGATCCCCAGAGAGAAGACGAGCTCCAACGCTCTCTCCCGGGCAGCCTCCTCATCCACGGTGGTATCCTTCGACAACGTCGTTGCGCCCTCCGACCTCGAAATCTACTCCCAGGCTGGGCTGATCCCCATCGCGAAGAGCGAGAAAGCGCCCGAGCGCAAGGCTCGCACGGATGAGAACGAGCTCCGCATCAGTACGCACATCGTTGCAATTCTCCGCCGTATCGAGGAGCTTGAACGTAAGGGCGGCGCCCAGCACCACGAGATGCTCCAGCGCATGGAGGACGTCCTTGCTAACTTGCCGTCCTCCGCACCAGCGGATGGTGTGGCGGGGCTTGCTGCGGACATTGAGAGCGTCAGGGCCAGAGCCTCCGAGACTCGCAATGCCGTCACCGACTTACTTGGGGCTGTGAACAACCTGATGGACGTTCCGACCGATATAGCTCGCCTCACACGCCGCATCGAGAACCTGAGTGCGAACAACGCGACCATACAGAAGGCCACTCGCGATGCTGACCGTGGACTCAGTATGTGCATTAACATGCCAGCGTCGCTCTTCCACTCATATTATGTATATCAGACAACGGTGCAACAAATCATATCACACACGCCGCTACGTCGCCAACCCAGAATCCCCAACGCCAACTGTCGGAGAACGAGTGGCGTGAACGGGAGGAGGCTAGACGCGATGCCGAATTCTATGGCGATGGCCCCGCAGAGGGAGACTGTACGTGCTTACTGCAGTGACCCGTACTTTTATCTAATTAACTTACCCAGCCGGAAATGGTACGCGGGGTGCGACCAAACGCGACCGCCCCTTCGCCGGCTTCGGCGGCGCGAGCACCGCGGCGAAGAGGGCCAAGACCTCGAACGAACCTACATACGAGGATGTCTATCTGTGGGACGTCGACACCGGGGAGGCATCGCCCGCCAAGATTGCCCATACGGCCATGGAGCGTCTGGGAATGAACAGCTCAAACGCGTTCCACAGCGTCAAGCACGCCCCGAACGCTCCACGCTCCGTCATAAGCATCCGCTTCCGCACCTCGGATGTCGCCGACCAGTTTATCGACAACATGCGCGCGAATGCTCCGGCCTCTATGCGCCACCTTCATGCGGGGAGACGCGCGGTGTATGAGAAGAAGGGGACAGGAAACAAGGAGAAGGATCCATGGTAGATGCTCCAAAGTCGGGTACAAACCAGACCCAATTACTTACTCGTGTCTCAAAGTCTCCGTATCGTTATCTGGAATATTAACGGGCGGCTGGCCGTCAAAATTACTCAACCCCACATTGTCTCGCTCATCAAGAATAACGATGTCGTTGTCTTTCAAGAAACATTTTTGAGGATAGGCGAGGAACGGACTTTAATTTTGCCACCGGGGTTCGAGGTAATTGCAATGAGCAGACCCGACGTCCCTGGCCTCAAGTGCGCGTGGGGCGGTGTCGCGGCCGTAATCCGCATAGGTGTACCTTACGCCGTGCTCGCCCATCTCTGTGCTCCCGACCTCATCGTCCTCAATCTACATCATCTCTCCCTCATCGGATCCTACATCCTCCCTGAAGCGTCAAACTGGAGAGATTGGACTGACACCGACCCGAAGCAGAAACTCGCGGAAGCTACAACGGCTCTCTCCGCTCTCGATCGCCCGCTAATGGGCGGCGGCGACATCAACGGGCGCACAGGCGACCGCTCCCCGACGGGCGCCCTGCTTGGTCGAATATCTTCGGACCCTGTCGTTAATTCTCGGGGGAGGTGGCTGCTGCGCCTCTGTTCAGACACCTCAATGACGATCCTCAACGGCACCACAAAGGAGGCCGCTGCACGAGGGGAGTTTACATCTTTCCAGCCGCTGGGATCATCGGTCATCGATTACTGCTTTGTATCCCCCGCGTTGGTCGAAAGAATTCGAGATGGCGACGTGCACGTGGTGAAATCCCCGGTGTGGTCCGACCATGCGCAGTTGCAGGTCGCGGTCGTGAAACCGGAGGCGGCGGCAGATATTCCAATGCGCGCGCCGTCACGACCTTCCCCCATTGTCTTCAACGACCCCACCCCGCTTGACATCCTGCTCCAAGCGACCCTTGCCGCCGCAGTTAGCTCAAAGGAGGCAACGGCTCGACTGTACGGCCCAGTATATTCAAATACGGGCCTCACGAGCGTATACATCGGCACGTCGACCCGGGACGGCCGGGCGGCGTTCGCGCTATGGTGGGGGGCGAACAGCAAGAGGAATTGTGCCTATGTGGTAGAGGGGAAGGCAACAGACGGTTCGGCGGGCGCCCTGGCGGTGCTGTGCGCGGCTCGTGATGCCCCGCTCGATACTAACCTTCTCATATACATGAGCTCGCAGTATACAATTCGTTCGTTTTGCTACTGGGCAGGGGATAACGAAACACGAGGGTGGTCCTGCGCAAACGGAGATGAGCTGCGGGACGCGGTCGAATGGCTCGCGGCGAGGAGGGGCGCCTACCAATTTTAGATGGGTGGCGACCAATGTATCTAACCCTTCAATGGCGGCAGCCAAAGGCGCCGCCAAGGAGGCCCTGGCGCGCACCCTAGCAGTCACATTTGGCTATTCACAGCCGATCGTCATCGAGCAGAGTGACGACGCGACGGAGATTGACATGGCAAAGGTGTGCCGAATCGCGAAAGCAGCGGGGCACTATTAATGATTATTATTCAAGGTCGCAACAACACTGCTCGAGTTTCCCGAGCCAAAGAGGGCTGAGATACCGGAGATTTCCGTGGAGGATGTGATCGATACAGACGTACCTCATCGAGGACGCCGAAGGTATTATCGCCGATCACCAGAGTCGAACCCTGGCTGACCTGTGTGGACAGAGAACGCGAGTTGATGCATGAGAACCTATTGAAATTCATGGCCACGTCTGCGGGGACATCCAGCAAGGCGCTGTGGGAGCTTATCAAACTCTGGACCGACGACAAACCAGTCCGGCCACGAGTAACTTTGGAACAATTGCATGATTCATTCAAAGCTCGCCTGAATCCTCCCGCCGAGGTGCCCGAATACTTCGACGCCGACCTCCATGAGATCGTAAGAGGACTATGCGCCACGATCCCTAGGAAGACGAAAGATCGCACACCCCAGGGCTTCTTCTCGCGACGCATCACGGTGAAGGACATACAAGAGATTAAAAAGAAGTTGCGGAAGAAATCATTTCGTAGTGCTCACGGCATCGACGCGACCTCGTATGCAAAGATCATCACCATCCCTAATGAGGCGCTGGTTACTCTCTTCCATGCTTGTCTCGACAACGTCGACGCGCCGCAACAATGGCTGGTGACTCTCCTTATAGGCATCCTTAAGCAGGGTCGGGCTGTTGAGGATCCGGAGAGCTACCGGCTGGTGGGTCTCGAATGCTGCCTGCTCAAGGTTCTCACCCTCCTCCTGGATGGGCGCCTACGCGAATGGGCGGCAGCGAACAAGATCATTCCTGACTCCCAGAACGGTTTTCTGCCCGGGCACCGCACAGACGACAATTCTTTCATTCTCCTCTGTGCCATACACCGGGCGCGTGCGGAAGGAAAGACACTGTACGTGTTCTTTGGTGACATGACGAATGCATTCCCGTACACCGACGTGGCACGTCTATGGTCCGATATGTACGGAGCAGGGGTCGGGGGCCCGTTCTTCGACCTCATGCGCATGCTGTATGCCCGTATGTCCTATGCGGTGAAGTTCGGAGATGAGCACTCCTTGCCCTTCCGTTCGCTCATCGGTCTGCTTACGGGGGACTCGGCGTCGCCTACGCTGTGGAACATATACTTTGGGGATTTCCGGCTGCCTCCGCACATGGACGATGTGTCCCTTAACGGCCGCTTGGTCTCTCAAGCGGAGCAAGCTGATGACAACCTTATCATGTCCACCACTTTCTCCGCGCTCCAGGCCAAAGTCACCATGTTCTTCTGCTGGGGCACCAACAAGCGTACCTTTGTCAGTGCGAACAAGTCCAAATGGATGATCTTTGGCGCTCTGCCGAGCGTGATCCCCGTCCTGCGGATTGGAGATCTTGTCGTTGAGCTCGTGCACAAGTTCAAATATGTTGGAATCTGGTATACTTCCGTTCACGCTAACGTATTTGCGCGTCATTACGCCATTAAAGCGTCCAAGGCTCGGAGTATGGCTAACGCGATCTTTGCGCTGAAGCACAGGATTGGAACCTTACCCGTTAGGGAAGGGATCCAGATGTACACAGCGCGGGTCGACTGTTACCTTATCTCGGGGTGTGAACTCTCTCTTGACACAGCTGGCGGACTTCTCGAAGAACATATCGACGTTCAGCACACCTTTCTCCGTCGCCTGCTCGGGTTGAATTCTCACTCCATGCTTGCCATCCTTTTCACGGAAACTGGTCAAATGCCTCTGCGAATCAGGCGACTCTTGTTGGCACTAGGTCGACTCCGGTATATGGTGGAGGTGGGACCGGGACGCGTTGTCCACGACGCCTTTCTCGATTCAATTGCACTGCTCCGTGAAGGGAAGCCTGGCTGGGCATCCGATCTGGTGATCTTGCTCCGCCGGCTCCCAACACCGATTCTTGTCGACGCAGATGATCTTCTCTCGGTGGACTCAATCGACTCTATCCAGAAGAAGGTTGTCGCTATTGTCGATGCAGACTTGCAGCACGATATCGATAATCTCGTAAAAACCCACCTCCTCCGAAATCGACTGGAAATGGGCGAGAACAAGTCTCTCGTCCTCGTAACTCGCCGCATGCGCCACTATCTCACGATGGTGGTTGTGCCTGCTCATCGCAAAGCTCTGACTGGTCTGGTGCTCGGGGACCACCCTCTGAGCGTGGAACGTTTGCGTTACGCGACCCGATATCGGGCCGCTGTTCCACGTCATCTCAGATTATGTCGCTTCTGCCGGGGAGCCGTCGAAGACGAGACTCACGCCTTGTTTGACTGCGTGCAGAATGGACGTCTACTGGAGGTGAGGGAGCAGTTCTTGCAATACCTTGCTGTCTGCGACCCGAACTTGCATGCGTACCACACGCAAATCCCAAACTACGACTTCCTACTTCGGCTCATATCGTCGAGGAAGGCGATCAAGGTGCTGGCAAAGTTTGTCTTCAATGTGCTAACTCTGTTCCAAGAGTTCCCTAGGTACTCCCCCATAGTATTCAGACATCCGTAATCTTCCGCCCGTCTTCTAAGTTTTGTCGTGAGATGTGTAGGGACTATCATGGCCTTATGCTACCACAGCGACCGAGCCGTTGACGACTGTAGCATACATAGGACGCGTGTATGTAGGTACAGTGCCTGCTTGTTCCTTATTGGGACCTCTGCAGTAATACTACCTCCTCCTCCTCCTCCTCCTCCTAACCAGCTAATTATTGCTCTCAGCTGACACAAGATCAGAATTAGCCTGGGATATTGCAAAGTCAAGTCTCACATTCACTGTTTCAAAAGGCGACTTATTGTTGACTTACTGAAAGAAAGTTCGTACCATTTCGTACCCTCTGCTTCGCGTTTTTGACCCTGATTTCAACCAATACAAAAAATGCCATAAGGCGATCCTATAGAGCGATCCTTCAGAACCGTGAGAAACACATGAAAATTGACTAAGTAACTCCCAAAGTCGACCAAGTTTGCGCTCCAAATAAAATTATTAATCTGAAGCAACGGTAAGGTAAGCATACATTTTAGCAGAGTGCTGACGCAGATAGTAGTATAGTCTTCGGCTCCATTTCAGAGAATGACAAGAACTAAGAAAAACCAACGACCAAAGCAAACTATCTCGGCGTCGCGCGCGCGGCTATTAGTAGAGGAAGTATTTGGCAGTGTACTTCACGCTGATGTCAGCGGAGCCAGCAACGCACTGGACCAAATGTAACATCGTAAGCTATTAAGCGACGGGAACATGATTAGGGCACTCACGGATGAGGGGGGTTGGCCGTTGACCGTGTCGATGCGAAAGACTTTGGAGGCAAGAGAACCTTGCGTGTTATTGAGGGTAAGCCAGTCAACGTTGACGGCAACGTTGCCGGTGGGGTCAGTGATGTCTCCAGCCTTGGCAGCAACAATGAATGCGCTAGAGTTACCGGCGTTCTTGCCCGTGGATGTGAAGTCCCACTTGGGCGAGATGCCGGTACCGCTGGGCGAGGGGATAAAGTAGTGGTACTGGTAATGGTCAGAAAACAGGACGGAAAAAGAAGTGATATTGACTCACTCCAAGAAGGGTAGATGCGCCGAACTTGGCCCCAAGAGTGTTGGGGGAGATGCCCGCAGGTGCCGCATTCCAAGCATCGAATGCGGTGGTCTGGATAGTTGCGAAGGCAGAAGTTTTGTCGAGGCATGAAATGTCGAACAATGAAGCGACAGCTCCGGTAGAACTTTGCAATAAAGTTAATTCGTGAAGACGTTGTGGCCGGCGGAACTACCAACGTGTATTTCAGGGTGGAAGCGGCGCAGGTGTAGTTCTGGATGCCGACACCAACAGCCACATAGAGAGGAGCGGTGGTGGGGGAAACCAACTGGGTCTGGTTAGCGGGCAGGTTCATGACGGCCCCGGCGGTAGAGCAGCATTCGTCGCCGCCAAAGGGGGGTGCAGGGCCGGCGGGAGCGGCAGAGACCAAGACTGCAGCAGAAGAAAGAGCGGAGAGCAACTGGAAGGAGAACATCACAGAAGAAAATTGTCAAAAAAAGTTCAAGGAATGTGGGGTGGGACGATACTGTTGGACGGCGTTCTTGGAAGGCCTTTATACAGTGCATTTTGCATCGGGGGAATACGTGATTGTTGAAGCGTTTCATCCGCGATCTTTTCAAGCTCGCAACCGAACAACGAAGCAAATGCGAAACAAAATGGGCCATCATGCATCGCCAGGCACATCAGACGAATTCCTAGCCAAACTGAGATGGTACTTACAACTGGTGGCAGAAGGTGGTAGCAGTTAGAGATAATCAGCAGACAGGTATTCGCTTTTACCGTCCAAGGGCAGGGAAGAAAAACCGATGGAAATTGATGGGAAGGAGGAAAATTCATCACGATTGCGGCAGCAGCATCAAATGACGGCATCGAAATCGTGATTTGTGTGTTGAGTCATCAGGCGGGGCGATCCCTGGCGATCCGCGTATCCGACCGGATGATCAGTGTCCGGCTCATCATGAAGCGGACCCACGCGTGTGTCGCTCAGATCTTTTACTTTTTTTTTTTTTTTTTTTTTTTTTTGCGGTGCATTTGATTGCACAACGACGCCCCACTTCTGTGGGTGCCCCCCCCCCTTGGGTCTAGGCTTTCGCCCCCTTTTGGGCCAACATTGGTTAAGCTGTACAATCGCACAGAGAAGTCTTTCTGGGAAACTATGACCCGAAATATTGTTTGCGTGACGACTCTTACGCCAGGGTGAAAATGCATTTACGCAGACCATTGTCTTTTATAGACGGTACTGTGGGGCTCGCCTGATACGCAATTAAATACCCACTAAAATCCCTGATGGTTCGAAGCCGACGGAAACATCCGTCGGCAACCGGCGCGAGGCTCGGCTTGTCACTGGCATATCCACAAAGCCATTGGAATGGTTTTACCGGGGTTCAGATCTTTTACTTAGCTAGCCAAAGCTAGCCAAGCTCGCCAGCGCTGATCAGCTTCCCGTCAGTCGGGCTGGAGGGATCGCTTGCTCACCGGTTTGATCCGTTCAAAGAACGCAAACGGAATTCGAGTCCACATTCGTCGAAGTTTGTCGCCGTTGAGGCTGTGCGTGCGGCGCTTTGTGCGACCATGCCCAGCGTAGGCCCCCGGTCACTACGCCCAAAGTCGGTCGGTGATAGAGTAAATTAACGGGCGAAAAATTCGATATCTCCGTACGATTTTATAGAGTAAAACAAGCCTCAAATGGGGTGAGTCAGTAGGGCATAGAGTAAATCGCGCTCCGCGCTAGGTTTTTTTTTTTCAAAAATAACCCGCTAGGACAGTGCCGAAAAATCGGCATTTTGCCATCAAGGCAACATCAAAAATGCCTGCGGCGCCGCAGGAAGGAAAAAAATGGGCCCCAACGCAAAAAAAAGAGTCAGATTTCGGGGAAAAAATCCGACCGAGTTTGGGTGTAGTGACCGGGGGCCTCCCAGCGTTGACACACACGCATATTCCGAGCGGCAAAGCCGGAGGCCAACGCCATGGGCAGGAAAATCGATTAGCACATGACATTCGACGCCCATACAAGCACTGCAGCCGCAACAACAACGAAACCGGAAACGAGGGAAAATCGCCAGCCTGTTGCGCCTGTGTGAAATCTCGAGACCTCCGGCCCAAACCACGCCCACATCCACACGATGCCGCCCATCCCGCGCACGGTGTAGTCTGGCCTCCTAAGCAGGCTCCCGGGTGTGGTGAGACGCCTCAGCGCAACAACGTACCAGGCCATCGCAACGCCGGCTCCTAGAAGGTTGATGCGGGGCAATCGCGCGAGAATCCAATGCCACGCGTCATCCCCGACGCGGAGGTCTGGCTGTTGACTGAAGGGCATACGCGGATCTGCCGTGCGTTCTTGTTTGAGCCGTGCCGGGAGGTCTGGGCAGAGGACTGCGCTTCGGCCGAGTCCCAGGAGGTGGGCATGCCCAGAGGTCAACTCTCCGTGGAGCTGGGCGGGGGTGGTCAGGCCGCCCGTGAGGAGGATGAGGGGTCCTTGCGGGATGGATTCGACGGCGCCTAGAGCCTGGAGGGAGAACTCGGCAAAAAGTGTCTGACGGACGGACGGCGAGGCAGAGTGCGTAAGGAAGTCTGTGAGAGTCTTAATGCTACAGTGCGGATTTATGGTGAGCGGCAACTTTCCTGGTTTCTCATAATCGCCCCCGCTAATCTCGATGAAATCAACCATTTTCCATTCTGCAATGGTACGGACATGATCCAACGCGCGGGTAACTTCCCCAGAATCCGTGTAGTCGGCGGCATTGAGCTTCAGACCCAGAATGAAATCGCTCGGGACAGCCGCTCGAATGTCCAGCACAATACGATGCAGTAGTCGTAGTGCATTACTCGGGGTGCAGGAGTATTCGTCTGTGCGCTGGTTAGACTAACATGTTTCAGCTACAGGGTATATGAGATTTATCAAAAGTACCTTGAGCGACATGAACTGCGCAAGAAGATCTGAAGGCGGGGACAATTGAAGCATGTGGAACAGTATGCAGGTAACTCACATCCATGGGCAGCGTGAAGTTCGACACCGTCGTAACCTGTCTGAGCAGCGAGCCTAGCGCCACGAACGAATCCATTGACGACATCGTCTATATCAGCCAGGGACATCGACCGGGGAATCTGAAACATAATTCGGTGGAGGAGATCAGAGAGAATCCCCTTGTGCTTGAGAGAGGACCCAAGTCGTATGGTGCTAGGACCAAGTGGGGGCGTAAACGGAAATCTGCCGCCCAGAATGATTGGGGATTGACGTCCTGCATGGCTCAGCTGCATGATCGCGAGAGGTTGTTGTTCGCGCTCTCCGTGCATGGCCGAGGCCAGTTCTCTGAAAGTTCTGAGGCTCTGCTCGGGCAGTCCATTAGGAAGAACGAGATCCCGAGCTAGACAGAGATGTTGGGGCGAGACTTGAATATTGCCAGTAAAAATCATTCCCCAGTCGTATGCGGACCATTTTGAATAAAGCTGGAAGTGATATCCGTTGGGCGGGCCACCGAAGAGAGTGGCTAGATGTTCGTAGAGCGATACCTGACACGTTGTTGAGTCCGAAGTCGATCGAAACTCGAGGAAATATCACTTTTACGAGACGATTGCGCACTTTACGCCCAGACGCGGGTAACGAAATGGGAGAGAAGATTGGGTCTCCTTCATTAGCCATGAGACGGAATATGAACGCGGACCCTCCAGTGCCTATAGGATTAGTGTTACTTAAATCTTGGTCATTGATGGCAAGAGCGAAAAGCGGAGCTTCAAATTTGTGCTCCCGACGATGCAAATCAAGCAGCGCTGATTTCATCAGGCCATCACCAGGATGTTTGTCAGGACCGGGCCGACATTGTCTTTCTTAACCCCTACATACTTAACAGACTGCAGATTTCTGGACAGGTACGGGCATCCTGAGTGATTAGATCTCAATTAGACCTGTCCAGTGTCCACGGATCCAGACCCTGCCATTTTTGGCTTCCCGTGGTGACAACTCGGACTCCTGACAAGACTCCTGACAGACTCCAGATTTCTGGACTGGACAGCCCGCGGTGACGGTGAATACCCTATGACTCCGAGTCGAACTGAGTCGAAACATGACTTGCCTCTCTAACTTGACTCGACCGCAAATTGCCCCATACCTATAAAGGCGTCAACCCTGCAGTTCAAGCGTCGCAAATCCAGTCATGACCGAGCAAGAGCAATCGCTCTTGATTGTCGTGGACGCGACGGGCAGCATGGAGGCATGTGAGTAATGCGCCCACATTTGCTGACCACTCTCAGTCTCACTAAACAAACCTTTTGCTTTAGATTTGGATGCTTTGCGTGAATCAATCCCGGAGATACTTGCACTCGCCAAACTCTCAGGGGCATTCTCTCGTCTTGGAGTTCTCGCATATAAAGACTACAGCGAGCCGACGGACCAAATCGCCGCCTGGTCAGGGTGGAATGCGCCTGACTTGCAACACTTCGTGGGTAATTTGCAGGCCAGTGGCGGCGGAGACTTCCCAGAGGCCGCAAAGACAGCGCTGATCCGTGCGTTGCAAGCTGCTGATAAAGACGCCCAAACTCTCTGCCTGTGGTACAGTGACGCACCTCCGCATCATATGTCCATCCAGAGTTACCAAAACGACGTCGATGAAGTAAAGGCCTTTCCTCCTGGCGCTGTGGACTGGGTGAAGTTGTGTCACACAGCGCGGCGCAGACGTTGTACCATGTTCTGCTTCACCCCGCGATCCATGGAGCGCCAATTCTCTGCATTTTACGTCCTTTTGTCCGAGCTGACGGGAGGGATATGCATTGGATCCAAAGCCACTTCAACCGACCTTTCGCGACTCACCCTCGGTGTTATCTTGCAATGGATGGGACGGGCCCAGACTTCTGGTATGACTGAGACTCTTCGCCATTCTTCCGCCGTTTTCCTACGATATGAACGATCACCTTTGACGGTCAACCCTAAACTCGCTGACGAAGGACTGGGAAGCCGTGGATACCTCCCGCCATCGCGTCACTCTTCGATAAAAAATGCCGAGCCTCTACTCCGAATCCTCAGTACTCCCCTGGAGGTTTCGAACATCCCCGTCCGCGTGTCCAGTACCCTGTCTTTCGATCTCGGGAAGCGTTTCGCCGACCCCGCCGAAGTCACCTATCGCAGCTTGGTATTTGACTCGCTCACGGCCATCATTCGAACCAACGTTGCATCCCTCACGTATAATCCAATTTTCGGGCAGCTGTGGCGTGCTGTCTGCAAAGGCACCGACGAGCGAAAGACCGCGCTGGCGAATCTATTCAGCCACTTTGTGGGGAAGGAGGCTGATCCCGAGAAGAAGGCAGATCTGCGCCAGTGGTTGGAAGACAGTTTTGACCAGACCGAAGAGATCGAGGGGATCATCAAACGACACTGTGCCAACGGCCCAACCCCGATGGTGTATCTTGACTTCGACGCCGATGTACACCTCACTCGCACCGAGCTTCTAGAGGTGTCCCGAAGCTGTTATCCGCCAGTTCTGAAAAAGATTGCCCGCGTTTTCACCCATTTGAAGGTATGTGCTTCCCTCGCAGTCAAATTTGCAGCGAGATCTCATTTTTATCTTCTTAGCTTGTCGAGCCAGGGATTACGCTGGGGCCGCTTCAGCGCTCCATTCCGCTCACACTTCCTCCGCGCGACTTTTACCGACTTATGCCGCATCTCATCGTGCCGGGAACTCTATACCCTCCTCGAGCGGCGACATTGACCGCTGTTGTTTCGCTTATTACGGCGGTCCCGTTCCTCAAAGAGTCGGCCACGGCGCTGCTCGCGACGACGAAGGGGACATGGTTGAATCTAGATGTCCCGGAGAACATCAGCTTCGACTGTGCCCGCTTTCTCCTGTCCGGTCCGATGGATCTCATGCTTACCAGCAGGGAGAAACGCGTCTATGAGGCGATGCGGCGGTATAAGTTGATTGAGCTTAACCTCGATGCACCTGTCGAGGTCCATGTCCCGTGGACACCGCAGAAAACGCGTGGGCCCGGAGACGTGAAGATCCAGTGCAAGCGGTGTTTTATTCAGTGGGTACTCCTTTCAGATACCTGAGTACACTCCTTGACGGGCCCAACAGTCGGAGCGTCACCATTATGAGCCACGAGCACCAGGACCTCTGCGGAATTTGCGCAAGTTTGCAACTCCCACCTGTCATAGTGTTGCAAAACTTCCCTGGCGTAGCTGAAGTACTTTTTGCCGCATTCACATCTAACACGGATCGCTGACCTCTATCACTGCAGCAAGACAGCTGTTGGGTTGAATGCTCGACACAAGATTGCCGCGCGCAATACGTCGTTGAGAATGTGGCCGGCCTCCAGGTGAGTGTCTGTACCTCCTGTCCGGTCTTTCAACTCATTAGGACTTAAGATTCGCCCGCGTTGCCACTATTGTCGGAAGAAAGTTCCCTGTCCTTGGATCGAGTGTTCTATTTGCACTAACCGTGTTATCGTCCCGTCTGCGTACCGACTGGTATCGGAGAAGTACACATGCCCCGCATGTAATAACCACGCATGGGCTAGCAAATGCATCGCTACGGTAGAAACCACTGTTCGCATCCTCAACAAGGAGAACGGGCTCGCGTGGCTTGGGTTTTCCGACAACGCGACCGCGATCTTCGACGGAAAGTCGGCTTTTAAGCTGATGCAGGCGTCTGGCATGACAATTTTCGGGCACCGACCCTTGAACCTCTCGCCAAATTTATCCCTTGGACAGAAAGCGCTGCGATACACTGAGCAGATACTTGGCCAAGTTGAATCCCGAGTCGGGAACGGTGAGGTTGTGCTGGGGAGCTGTTCTCTGTGTTTTGAAGAGAAGGTGTCCACTAAGCTCGGCAATGCGTGTGGACGGACTGGGTGCGCACAGCTCTGCGACGATGAATGTTTGCGCGAATGGGTATCTCTTAGACATTTATTTCCTACCCGATCACTTACGCCTCGTCTGTTTAGTACGGACAAAACCGGCCTGGCAAACTCCTCAACATGATGCAGTTTACTTGCCCGTTCTGCCGCCGCAAGCCTACCATTAAGACGCTAGCACGGTACAACCGACCCGCAGCGGTGCTCGGCGGGGTGCAGGAGGCGATGGGCGACCGACGATTCCTCTATGCATGGTGCATGGGTTGCGGCTCCGCAAAGCAGGCATATGAGCGGACTGCGTGCACAGAAGAGGCGGTACCACCGATTTCCAACTTTCGCTGCCAAGACTGCCGTCCTCCGCGCAGGATTCCGGGCCGTGTCGTGATTTGCCCCAGCTCAGATTGCGGCTATGTCATTAAAAAGGTCGGTATCGTCGTTCGAGTCACTATGCCTTGACTGACTTCCGACTCTCAAGACTGACGGTTGCAACCATATGATTTGCGTATGTGGGACGCACTTCTGCTATACTTGCGGGGAGGAATTTGGAGGCAGCGAGATATATTCTCACATGATGAGTGTGCATGGGTCATGGTACGACCTGGAAGACCTATAAATTCGAAGATAGCATAAGAAAAGTAACGAAGATTCATTTGACTGTTAGGAAGTGGAAAATCGAGGTCCATGAATAAATGGCGGAATCTATGTGGAAGTGCACTTGTTTTGTCATGATACGTGAATGCACACCTCCAGAAACGCCATTCCATTAGTTCCGCACTAGCAGCAGATCCTTGGAATATAGACAGCCCCAATCCTTCCCGTTCAAGCACCTTTAGTCTCCCTCCATCGCGGCGTTCAACGTCCACAGAGCGAAGGCGGCGACATGGACCTCCCTCAATGGGCGCGCGCCACCGCGACTCTACCATGTTGACGAAGAGCCCGTACCTCACTGCAGCTCCGTCAACCCCAAACGCAATAGACTCCACATTTGGGCCGATATATATGTGCGTTATTGCGTTTACGGTGAGGCTGCGAAGAAGCTCCTCACTCTTGTCGTTGGACATGATTTGCACACTGAGTGTATGCACCGTGGGGCAAGCAGTAAGCATCTCGGCGATGTGGCGGGGGTTGCACCACAACACTCGGAGCGTTTTCAAGCGGAGGGTGGGGCATCGCGAGATGAGGGAGAGGAACGGCGCAGGGCCAGTATCGACCATGTAAATTCTTCGAGTGCAGGAAGCTCGAGGTGATTCAGAAAGGAGGGATCGCTCACGTAAAGGCGGCGAAGATGGGCGAGACGGATGAGGGCATTGGCAGCAGGGGGTCGGTCGTGAAATCGAGACTCGCTTGTTCGAGCTTGGGGGTGGTCTGCAACAGATTCACGATGCTTCGGTGACTTGTGGCGAGTTTGAGGCGCGTGAGTTGCCCGAAAGGGAGAAGAAGGCCTCGTGGAAACCCGATACATCCTCGAGGGTTACATCCCGCAGCGCAGGCGCAATCTCGAACGGATTGGTGACATCCTGGGATAAGGGACCAGGCCGTACATCGAATGAGTTGGAAACGTCAATGCACAAGTACCGGAGGAGGAGAATACGGCCCCGAAGAGGAGAAAAATGCTCCGGCTTTATCACCAGACTTGCGTTTGTTCATGTGCACCGCGAATCGCCTTTTTGCGCTGCCGCACACTGGCAAATGTGAGATTCTGCTCTCGTTCTGCATCCAACTCGGTCAAACGACGCTCCTCCACGGAGATGACTGCTTTCGCCATGTCGATCTCGAGGCCTGAGAGGCGCAGACTACTCTCGAGAAATTGGTCTGAGAAGGGGGAACGGACAGAGTCCATAGACTTCGACATCGGGGCAAATCTGTGCGGCATTTCCGCCAAAGGGTTACATCGAATTGAGGAAAACCCGCCGGACATTGCCTTCAAAGTCCTCTAGATTGGTTCAACGCAGTGGTGGATTTCAGCAGATTTCAGCGGAAGGAAAGAGATCTCCGATCTGACGTTGGCCAATCACTGATAGGTGACAAAAGATCCACGTGCAGTGACGCAACGCGAGAAGGCTTCTTCTTTAAGTTCTTGAGTTCTTCCTACCACCATGTGTTGTAATAGCAAACCGATATACACCGACTTGTTCTAATGCGGTGTTATAACTCTATATGGACACAGTGCGCAGTTCTAATTGCCTGCGCCTTTATGCATTTGTTGCTCATTGCATTAGCTTTGTATTACGAATTATTACCTATGCTTGTACTTCAGACTTGTATGGTTTCATAGCTACTTTACCTACTTCCAGTTATATTTACTCTGGCTTGTATTTAAGCAGTAGTATTCTCCGAATTTACAACAGTTCTATCTGCGAACCCGTCCTCTCTAAGTCATTACTTCTACAGGTTATGGGCCCCGCCCTAATCTGAACTCTCCACATACATCCACTACGCAACAAACCTCTCTTCGTTCACCATGTCAACCCCCAACTCCAAACTCAGCGACTATTTCCTTCGCGTCCCGAAATGCGAGGCCGATGGAACAAATTGGAGCATCTATAAAAATCGCTTCATTTATGCCGCTGACGCTGCTGGTTTAGCAGATCATTTGGAGGCCTCACACCTTGCTCCCATTGCCCCGAGCACCGCTAGCCCGCCTACCGCCGCCGAGACCGCTGCACTCGAGGCGCACGAGAAGGAGCTCAAGCTCTTCAAGTCGGGCCAGGCTATTGTCAAGCAGGCAATCGCGAGCTCCATTCCCGATCCGTTGTTCTTGCGCGTCAAGGACGAGAAAACCGCAGCGGGACTTTGGAAGAAGGTGTCGGACGAGTTTGAGAGGAAGTCAAAGATGGTTACTGTGGATATGCGACGCAGGCTTCAAGATGAGCGCTGCACAGAGAATGGGGATGTTAGAACTCACCTTGCGAAGTTGCAGACACTTCGCACTGATCTAATCGGCATGGGTGCCGATCCGGGCGACGATAACTTCACCGCCATAATCCTCGGCTCGCTCCCCGCTTCTTATGATTCCTATCTCTCCGCAATTACGGCGACATCTACTTTGCTCGCCAAAACCCTCTCACCCGACGACCTAATCCGCGGCCTCAACGAGGAGGCCGACCGTAAATCGCTGAAGCAGAAGTCCAAGAAGGATGACCGCGACATCGCGTTCTCCGCGGGGGAGCGTGGCCGGGGTGGCCGCAAAGGCGGAACCTCGAAGCCCAATGTGGAGTGTTACAACTGCCACAAGAAGGGGCATGTCAAAGCGGAGTGCTGGGCAAAAGGCGGAGGAAAGGAGGGGCAGGGACCGCGTGGGAAAGGAAAGGGGAAGGGGAAGGAGACCGCTGCCGCCGCCAAGGATGACGACGGCGTCTGGATGGCTCAGGTTGAAGCGAACCTGGAGCAGTTCCAGAACGAGTGGGCTGGGCTCACTCCAGTCGATGGCAAGGCTGCGCAGAGCAGCGCGAGTGCTTGGCTGTCAGACTACGACGATGAAGACTTCTTCGAGGACGAAGAAGATGGCACCGTTGACACCGCCTTGGTTCCCACGATGGAGGACCTACTGGCGACCGCGAATGGACCCGCGGACACCGCCGAGAGCGACTACGCGCTTTCGGACTTGGAGGGCATCGCATATTTCATGCAGCTCCTCGACGCCTCAGACTCGGACTCGGACAGCGAGGCCGATTCAATGCCGGATCTGGAATGCGAATCAGATTCTGACTTGGAGGAGGAAGAAATAATGGAGGAAAGTGACGCTGAGTCCCTACCTAAATTCCTCTCCGCACATTCTGACAACGAATGTGATTGCAACGTTGGTCGGACTGCTTCACCTGATGGGCCGGATCACCCGCCCACATCTTCCACCGACGATTTGGCAGAATGGGTTGAAATCTCTGTCAACGAGTGGATCAGCAATCAAGAGGACATCGAAGAGGAGAAAATCACCTCGTCCTTTGATTCGGCAATGCTCGCCAACGAGGCGAGCACTTCGGACACCGAAACCGAGCTCTATGACTCTGGCGCATCACGCCACATGTCTCCGTACCGGCATAAATTCATCAATTATACCTCCATCCCTCCGAAATCCATCACCGCCGCCGACAACGGGACGTTCCAGGCTATCGGCCAAGGCGACATGCGAATCAGTATTCCGAATGGCAAGAACGCGGCCACCATACTCCTAAAAGGAGTACTGTATGCGCCGAAGCTAGGACTCACTCTTGTCTCCATCAGCAAAATTACTGATGCTGGATTCGCGACGCTCTTCCGTGATGACTTCTGCAGGATCTTCGATAAACAACGAAAGATTCTTGGCGTTGTCAACAAGAAGAACGGGACGTACCGTGTTCAACGTGGCTCCACTGTGCCAAATGGAGTTACCGCCGCGGCCGCTGTCGAGACCGTCTCGATTGATGAACTCCATCGTCGAATGGGTCACATCGCGCCGGATGCCGCCAGACGTCTTGTCAAAGATGGCTTGGTTACTGGGATCAAGCTCGACGAGTCGAGCGAGATGAAATCCTGTGCATCCTGTGAGTACGGGAAGATGCATAGGAAACCGGTCGGAAAAATTCGGAAGGAGGAGCGCGCCGCCGCGATGGGAGATCTCATCCATTCGGATGTATGGGGACCGTCGCCAATGAGAACCATCAATGGCCGTGAGTACTACTCGAGTTTTACCGATGATCATACTCGTTGGTCTCGCTTGTACATCCAGCGCACCAAGGACGAGACATTCGACTCGTATCAGGCCTATGAGGCCTGGCTGCACACCCAATTTGGCTTCAGCATCAAGAAGCTTCACTCCGATCGTGGAGGCGAATATTGGAGTAACGAGTTTGACGCGCACCTTGCCACGATGGGTACGGAGCGCAGCTTCACCGTGCATGACACCCCGGAGCACAACAGTGTTTCGGAACGCCTCAATCGTACGGTCTTGGAACGCGTACGTGCTATGCTTCACGCTAGTGGGATGCCTAAATTTTTGTGGGGCGAGGCCGTCAATCACGCGATTTATCTGAAAAATCGGACTTCGACACGTGCCTTGGACAACAAAACCCCATTTGAGATGGTCTACGGCAAGAAGCCTGACCTCTCGCGGCTCCCCGAGTTCGGCGCGAAGGTCTGGGTACACGACCCGGACGGTAGCAAGTTGGAGGGCCGCGCACAGGACGGCCGTTGGGTTGGCTTTGATGAAGTCAGCAGCGGGCACCGGATTTATATCCAAGGCAGGCGTACCATTGCTGTTGAACGCAGTGTTAAACTCGACAGAGACGACATCCTGGTACCTATTCCAGGCGATCTGCTGTTTGAGGGGGAGCAGGAGGAGGACAATCAGCCTTCGCCTGAAATTTCAAACCCCAATACGCACCAGCCCGCTGTTCCACCCGTTCCACCCGCTCCTGCTACTCCCAGGCAGAGTCCGCCGCACACTCCACCTCGCATTTCACCCACGTCGACCCCACTTCCCACCTCGCCTTCCGTCGCAGAGCTGAGAAAGCAACTTGCACGCAAAGATCCTCTCGGTCCTGACTTCGAGGAACCCGCGGTTGAGGAAACTCCCGCGGGACGCAGTCAGCGTGTGCGGAAGCCCTCTGCGTACATCCAGTCGCTCCAGAGTGGTGCTGGTACCACCAGCAACCGTCGTTCGGATCCAGCGATACCGAAAGGCATTCGGGTTACACAGCCCGAAGTCCAAAACGAGCCGGATGTTGGCGCGAGAGCAGAGTTGGTTGAGGATTGGGAAATGGTCGACATTTTTGAGCATGGCCTGCTTGCCGCGACGTCAGAGTCTGAGGCGCTCGACCCGACGTTCGAGGAAGCAAAGAAGCGGCCGGATTGGCCGCATTGGGAAGCGGCGATCCGGGCCGAGCTTACGGCTTTGGCAGATGCCAAGACGTGGGATGTAGTTGAACGGCCGGATTCCAGCCGCAACGTCGTCGACGCTAAATGGGTCCTCCGCATCAAGAAGAATGCCGCCGGCGAAATTGACAAGTACAAGGCACGACTTGTCGCTCGAGGCTTTACCCAAGTGCACGGTGTGGATTATTATGAAACTTTTGCTCCCACCGCTAAAATTGCTTCTATCCGCCTCATTCTTGCAATCGCCGCTCGCAACGACTGGGAGATCGACATGTTTGACTTCCACAGCGCATTTCTCAATGGAGAACTCGACCCCGACGAGCTCATCTATATGGAGCAAGCCCCCGGCTACGAAACTGCCGACCGCGGCAAGTTTGTGTTGAAACTCAACAAAGCACTCTACGGCTTGAAGCAGGGCGGGCGCCGCTGGTACGAGACCTTGAGTCGTTCTCTTGCTGAGATTGGCTTCACACAGTGTGCCTCCGACCACGCCATTTTCTTCACGCGCGACAACGGCCATATTATTATCATGGCGATCCACGTCGACGACTGCACCATCACGGGCAGTTCCCCCAAGCTCCTTATCGAGTACAAGGCGCGCATCGGCACACTTTTCAAGATGACCGACCTCGGGCCTGTCTCCTGGCTACTCGGCATCGAAATTAAACGCAATCGTGAAGCCCGTACGATTTCTTTATCTCAACAATCGTACATCACCTCTATCCTACAGCGCTTCAATTTTGCCGACGCCAAACCTGTTTCGCTGCCAATGGACCCGAATGTCCAGCTCACCTCAGAGCAGTCGCCTGTCAGTGTCAAGGACATTGCGGCGATGAAGCACATCCCGTATCGCCCGGCCGTTGGATCGTTGATGTGGGCTGCTGTTAGCACTCGCCCCGACATCGCCTTTGCCGCCGGAACCTTGTCGAAATTCCTCGACAACCCTGGACTCGCTCATTGGGACGCGGCGAAGCGCGTCTTCCGCTATCTTGTGGGCACGAAGGATTGGCGTCTCACGTATGGCGCAGGGAAACCCGGGTTGGATGCATATGCAGATGCGGACGGGATGTCCGATAAATCCAGGCGCGCGATCTCTGGCTTTGCATTCATTATTGACGGAGGTGCTATTTCTTGGAGTTCCAAGAAGCAGGAACTTGTTTCCCTCTCGACCACCGAGGCTGAATATGTCGCGATGACCCATGCCGCGAAGGAGGCCATTTGGCTCCGCCAGCTCATCGCCGAGTTGTTCCGCCCGCTCGAGCACCCCATCACCCTCCATGGCGACAACCAGTCTGCCATCGCCCTCGCCTATTCCGACATGGGCCAATTCCACGCCCGCACGAAACACATCGACATCCGCTACCATTTCATTCGCTACGTGATCGAGAATAAATCCATCCGACTGGTTTATTGTCCCACGAACGACATGGTGGCCGACACATTCACCAAAGCCCTTCCCAGCACGAAGGCCAAACACTTTGCTGCCGCCCTCGGACTTCGTTCGGTTTGAGGGGGAGTGTTGTAATAGCAAACCGATATACACCGACTTGTTCTAATGCGGTGTTATAACTCTATATGGACACAGTGCGCAGTTCTAATTGCCTGCGCCTTTATGCATTTGTTGCTCATTGCATTAGCTTTGTATTACGAATTATTACCTATGCTTGTACTTCAGACTTGTATGGTTTCATAGCTACTTTACCTACTTCCAGTTATATTTACTCTGGCTTGTATTTAAGCAGTAGTATTCTCCGAATTTACAACAGTTCTATCTGCGAACCCGTCCTCTCTAAGTCATTACTTCTACACCATGTTCCAGGTGGAGGACAACGGCAACAACGCGCGCTGTTCAAGTTCAAGTTCCGCAGAGTTATCTTTCTCTCGGCTGGCAGCGACAGGCCAGCGCTGTGCCGCTATGAACGACACCACTGCTCGCACCGTCACGGTAACCACAATCCTCTTGATATGTTCCTCAATAGTACCTAATAAACTATACAAGAGGAGGTTCAACATTTCCGGCTTCGTACACTCGGACTATATCATTACCTCTGCCAGTTTTGGCCCTTAAGGCCTCGAACCTCGCGGGCCTTTTTGAGAAGCGCGGCGTAATATCGGAACGAATTCAGAGGTGCCTACGATAGCGCTCGCTTCCACTGGCCGTACGAAGAGGACAGTTCTGCCCCAGCGGTGTGTCTGCCAAATTGACTTTCCTTCGCAAAGCTGCGAACCTTTGTCGAAAACTTGACTCATTAATTGCTTATTAGAAGGATGAATTTGCTGTAACTTCAACTTTAAGCGCCAGCCGAACTCTGCTATTGAATCATTGCAAAGCTTGACATGGTGAGCACTATAGAACTTCTTCCCGACGACGTAGGAGATTGTGCATCCTATTGGCATGGACTGCATAAAGTCGGTGATTATGTTGGAGGATAAATGCGCCTCTTCCAACTCTCCGCCAAGCAATTCCCATCTCAGACTCGGATGTTCAAATTTCACCTCTTCGTTGTCATCCGTCATACCAGGCGGAGTAATTATTACGCATGCTACCGTCCCACCGAAGGAGGCTCGCCCTGGCCCAGAGACCATCCCTGTATCTTTCGTGGGAGGCGCTGCAGCTGTTCAGCTATAAACGCCAACGACGATAGCCGCATCTATTATCAGAAGTACGACGATAGCATCCAAGAAATCAGTATCAACGGGCCCTTGACCACCGGCAGGTTCACGGGAGGCTCCCTTCGGCTTCCTGCCATCGCCGGGGATAATTTACAACAGGTATTGTAATCTTTCCTCCTACCTTCTCGTTAACAATTGTTAATAACTGCATAGATCCACATTACTTCTTGTCTCCGGACTATGTCCTGAGGGAGTATGCTTTCGGAGGCTTTTGGCAGGGCGGGCCCAACTGCACTAACGGCCTGACGGCCAATGGGTTTGTCGTCCAGCGCGGGAGTCAGGTCCTCTACGCGCTGGGGAGCCTCTAAGCACCGAGCGGGGCTGCCTATGTCGTGTGGGATTCACAAGTGCTGGGGCGCCATCGACCCACAGCCAAGCCGTCTGGAGCCCAGGCGTGGAATGGCAGCTTGCGCAGGTGAATTGATATTTAATTGGAGTCTCCCTTGTGAGTGGATTTACTTCAACTCAACCTAGTTACCGACCGGCCAGTTAGCAAGGACGCCTGCCAAATTACTTCGCTGTTCGAGGATTTGAATCACGAGGAAAACCTCGCCGTTCACAAGTGAGTAGAGTTGTGAGTCAGTACCTCATTCTTTCGCTCTCGCAAGTCCTTCCTCATTAGCAAATGTCGCCTTCCCTCCTCGATATATGGCTCCGCGCTTTGCTGAGTATATCCCAATCTGTCTGAAGGTCAGCCAAGAGTTTCAAGGTACTGAATCAGGCTTGCTTCTCGTAAAATCCATATGACCCATCCTGTGCTTCGAGGTTCACAAAATGAAATCCGTCTTGCTTGCGAATCCACTGTTCCAACGCCCGGATAAACCTGCTGCCCATCCCACCTCCCCTGAAGGGTGGGAGAAGCGCAAAACGCGAGAGGACGTATGTCTGCTCTGGGCGGGCGGAAAGGCGAGCTGTCCCCATGAACCCGTCGTCGACGGTACTGGAATCGCGGAGTAGGAAATGCAACGCAACGGCGTCCTCGCTACCATGGCGGTTTGTTCATATTCTTGACTCGGAAACCCGGAGACGCACGGCTGGTTATCCTCGTCGACATGGCTATAGCCCTGTTCTTGGACAAAAACCTGCCAGACTTCGTCAGTTGAACGAGTTACGAGAATGGGGTTGGAATGGGGTTCAATTATCGGTCACTGACAGTTTTGCGGATTCTGATGCAGTAGCCTTGAGCTCCGGGGATGTCGCAGGGACAAGAATGTCTGCCATGTTCTCTCGTGGGCGTTGTGTTGGTCTCTTCGACGAGGTACTCCGAGTCAGTTCGGAATGATGATCGCCGATCGCGACCTGATAAGAAATCAGGCTGATGCGCTGAATTAGCCCAACCTGAACATATTCGTTCTCGTTAACGAATAAGTTGCTTCAAACTTGTTTTTGGAATTTTGTGCAGAATACAATCTCATGCCACAAGCAAATAACCTTTATTTCTGAATTTTCAACCCAAACTTACACGCCTAAGTCGGGTTTCAAGGCACAAAATCATCACTCTTATGCTGAAGGTTCGCTCTTGCAGAAAAGGGGGTCGTGGAGAAGAATACAACGGATCATGGAATAACTAATGTAAGGGTGATGAGGCAGTTCGAGAAGGGAACTATGTAACTGTACGGAAAGCTCTCAGATTCTCAGTCGATGTTATGCCCGCACTGTAGCAGAACCGCAGCCACCACAATCGTGTCCAGCAGTCCGAGCTGGATCGCGTCGGGAGTGAGTTCTATGACGACGGTTTCTTCGCCGCGTGATATCCGTCCAAGAAATTGGGGGGTGGACCCAAAAGAGCAGAGCTAGACCGAGGTTCAGCACGTTCTACACAGCAATGATAACAGTACAAGTCACTCACGTTGATATATTGATTGTCTGGCGCCAATGTATACTGGAAACCGCGCACAGTCATCGTTCGATACCTATACGATTGTAAGTGTCAGATTTTGGCCAGTAAAATTGAACATACGTCTGGTCCCTCGAAATTTTCAGCCACCCTTTTGTCTCTTGCTTGGGGACTGCGCCGCGCACCTCAACGCGTGGATGCCGCGTCCATTCGATCAGTGCCACACTCTTCCGCTCTGCGTTCTTGAACACAGTATACCCCGGCATCGAATTATCTGTCGACACGCTGTAGTGCAGGCGCTGGCGCGGACCGTGGTCGATGACTGCGCAGTTGAGCACGCTTGGGTTAAGCGATGTGAGGTAATAGGTGGAGATGTTGGAATTTTGTTGGGGGAAGTTGGAGGGCGGCGTCGGGTAGGGCAGCGCACCAAAGACGGATGGTGGCGGGCCAGAGCCGCCGCCGTAGGGCGAGTAGTGGTTTGTTCGGTTGGACCAGCCACCGAAGGGGTTGTGGTTTGTGTCTACAGGCGGCATCGGGGAGGAGGATTGGTTCGGCTCGGATAGGGCTGAGCGAGTATGTCTTGCCTTGTGTTCGTGCTCGGGCTTCGAGGCGTCTTCAACCACTAACCGTCCAAATTTCGCCTCATATACGAGGTGGTCAAGGAGATCTCGGCTAGGCATGTTCTAAGCACCGTATATTCCCGGTCATGTTCCCCCAGCGAAAGTAGTATCCCGCTTGTGGTGGTAGAATGTCCGCCCTCCTACGGGTTTCTCGGGCGACTTGAGGGCTCAGGGGGACTACTGGCTGAGTGTCGGCCTGTGCCGGGAGAAAACGAAATTTAACAACTTGCTGTACAACTGCCGGATTTGCCGACGAAAGCAAGGGTCGGCGAAGAGCCAACCGAGATCGATAAAAATGTCGCACAGCATCGTGCTGGCCACAATATTATCGCGGCACGGTGAATGTGCAAACCAGGATGCCCCATGCTGTGCAGCCGTTTCAAGGCGGGATACACTGGAATTAATATTGATGTGGCCAAATATCGGTGCAAGTAGGTCAAAGCCGAGAGTGGTGAGGAAACGAGAGGGACAGATCATGTCTGCAGTATGATTTCCATTCTACAAGCTGAGAAACGCGGAATCCAGAGTTGTTCGTCGCATTGCGCTGATTGTAAACGGAGTTGAAATCATTTCTTGCTCGGCGCTCGAGTCGCTGGCAATGGATCGAACCGGAGGGTTTATCTGCGGGGCCCATCAAGCGCCAGCGGTACGAAGATAGAAGACAGAGCATTATTCAACGTCAGCCTTTGCAAATGCGGTGCAAAAAAGCAGTTACAATGTCATCATACCGCAAATATTGACGCAAGTAATGCCTGCTCGGAGAGGGGTGATCGAGGAGTAAACAGTCTCTCGATTGGATGGGTAACCCTGACAGGCCGGAGAAGTTCGAAAAAGAACATAGCGAAGCCAGTTTTGAAATCCGAGAATTGAAGGTTGAAATACAACAAGTTCGATGTTCACCTCAGAGTGTCGAGTTCAAAACGAATCAACAGGCATGAGGCTGTTCAGAGGTTCTATTGGGGCCGACGACACACCAGATTCCAGACAAGCCGGAGTGTTTTGAGCGTTATGCACGGATTGGTTTATGCGGTGTACGAAGGTGTTTTGATTTCGTTTACATAGATCAGACATAGCCTCATGATGCCACCAATCCGATGTGGGGTGCCGGTCTGATAAAAAATTTTAGGCCTGAGGAACGGTCAGATAGATTTCCGAGAACGCAATGGCCAGCTCGATCAACTAGTTGACTTGGAGTAGAAGAATGTTCATTAGCGTCACCAGAAGCGCAAGTTCCAGGGGCACGAAGAACCAGGATACGTAGAGCAGAGGAGGTCCATCGAATCGCTCGCGATGCATTGAGAAGACGAGAAATTTGCCACTGTATTCGACTTAAGCAGGGCGGAGAGCGATAATAGAGTGCAAGTCTCGAGTCGGAATTGATGGGAGGTGAAATCACATCCTCGAGTAGAGACAGCGTTGAGGGTTGGGTATCCAGAGGACAGAGCATGCCAGTTGAAGGCCCAATCCAGATCTGGAATATCATTTGCGGAGTCTACCGGTTGGATCGCGGCGAGAGATGGCCATGGAGAATTCAAGTAACGTCCCCTGATATCGAGGAGCAGTGCATGCAGCGCAAGGCAGAACGAAGGAAGCAAGAGGCGTTCAATTGAGGTCAGAAATGCTCAAGATGAGAAAAGCCCCTCATCAATGCACCTCTTGCTACCGGTACGGTGGCAAGGCTTGAAAAGGCGGTCGGCTCGCCCGCAGCCGGACCGGGAATCAATTTCCATGACAGATAGGAGTCAAATTTTAACTGTGGCTCTCAGAAGCTACCCAGATTCAACTCCAGTCCCGGAGTCAATACAAATTTATCCTGGATTACTAGCCATCGCCTAGATAACAGTATAACGCTTCTTCACCTCGGCATCCATAAATTCTTCCATGGTCGCAAATTTGGCGCCCAAAGCGAGTGTCCACACCATCTTCGTCACTTCATTACTTCGCGTAATTTGACGGATCTTCGTGACTTTGATGAAAACCAGTGAATGTTCGTGACATTGGCAATTTTGGGAATGTTCGTGAGCTGTTTGTTACACGGCAACTGCTCTACACATCACGAAGTGACGGGTATCAGCGTTGTGCCGAACATGGCCGGTTAGGTTCGGGTTAGGTGGTTATGGGTTTGGGTTAGGTGGTTAGGGTGGTTAGAGGTTTGGGTTAGGTGGTTAGGGTGGTTAGAGGCTAGTGGTTAGGGTTCTGGTTAAAGGTTAGCGTTAGGGTAAGGTATCTATATGAAAAACCCGCCCGGCCTTGTGCTGAAGGAACGATGATGGCCGGTGCTTCCGGGTTCTTGAACGTGCCGAGTTACAGCTGTTTCCGAAATCCTTGTCAGTTGGCGTTTTTTTTCCGCGCTTTCCAAGTTTTGATCGAGCGCCAAGAATTACTGTATTTGGGTTCGGCGCCGACGGCCCGTAATCCAGATTGATTGCGAAACGTCGACCATGAGCTCTCAGCGAAGGCTCGAGCACTGTACCTACTCAAATACCAAACATCTGAAGCTCTATGTCACTCAGAGTCGGACTGACACTCAGTATTCAGCACGCGCAGTCGTGGCCCGGGAGAAGAACCAGCTGGTACTGATGGCACAGGCAGTGGTGCGACCGGTGCTGGCAGCTGTGGATTGTAACCCGACGGCATTTCATAGGCAGGAGGGGGACTTGGGAACGACACGAGAGACGAAGAAGATGAGGCAGAGGATTTCTTTTGGGGGCGGCTATCCTACCACGGCCGTCGGCGCCGAACCCAAATACAGTAATTCTTGGCGCTCGATCAAAACTTGGAAAGCGCGGAAAAAAAACGCCAACTGACAAGGATTTCGGAAACAGCTGTAAGTGACGAACTTTCCCAAAAACATGCCAATGTGACAAATATTCACAGGTTTTCATCAAAGTTACGAAGATCCGCGAATGTAAGCGAAGTAACTAAGTGACGAAGGTGAGGTATACTCCAAAGCGACCAGGTCGGGGTTCGGGACGGGTGTGGTGCTGTACAACTCATATTTCGAGCGGGCCTCACACTAGGGGTCAGAGGGGATTAGAACAAGACGAAACACTGGCAGCAACTAAAAGGAAGCGCACCAAGTTGTCGAGTGGCGGGATTCCCGATGAGGGTATGCAGGTATAAATGACTTCAACTCCCAGGGCTATAGGATGCAATTAGCAATGATTTTTAGCTGAGACTCAGTCTACGCAAGTAGTACCCTGAGAGGTCATGGCCGCAAGGGCGGGCCATGTCAGCTGTGCCGTGACAACTGGGTAAGACTTTCCCGACACCTCCTTGGACGGATCCGTGTAACTTTTGAGAACGGCAAGAGTCGCCTCGCCGAGGTCGTGGCCGATCCAGGTAAACGCTGAGATGGCCGTCGGATTGTATTTCGGGAGCGTGATGTTGAACCCGGTGGATGTTTTCTTGAGGAAGTTGAGCCTGGATTGATGTAAGTCTATTATGACCGGTTGTTTCGATAATTTTGGTTTCACCTACCTCCAGAAGTTTTCCGCAAAACCACCGAAAAGGAGAAATACATTGGGAAGGCCGGATGCTTTCAAACAAATTTCAACCTCGGCCTTGTCTTTCTCATCGGTTAGTTCATTTGTCCTATGATGACTTCTGTACATACCGTCCTACGAAGATATATTGTATTTTCCACTCGATAATTTCGACAGACTTGGAAGCGAGCTTGACACATTTCACATTCGGTTCTGTACGGAGCGAATACTCACCTAAATATGAAGGACTTGGCATCGGCTTCCTTCGCCGCGTCGATGATGTTCTTCCCTTGCGTCACCTCGCTGGTGGTCCCGGGCGACGTCATCTGAGGGGATGTCGAATATATGAGGCAGAATGTCACGAAAGAAAGCCAGATTACCGCAAAGACAGCCTCGCTTTCGCGTAAAGCGCTGACCAGTGACGCCTTATCCCCACTATCGCCTTGGACGACCTCGACACCACGCTCCTTCAGTGTCAGGGCTGCCTCCGAGTGTGTGTCTCGAGTGATGGCACGAGGTGTAAAATTCCCGTCCTCGAGCAGTCTGTTTATAACTGCGGAGCCTAGATGCAAATATTCAACATTCAACCAAGTCGCAGATATCAGGGAATTGGAATCGACCTTGAAGACCAGTAGCACCGAAAACTGCAACTATTCGTGAAGCCGACATGTTTCAGCTGTGGATGAGCAGGAGGAGGAGGAGGAGGATGTATGAGAATGAAAGTCAACCAACGTTCAACACTCTATTGAATATCGAGCAAAGTCCGTTTATCCGAAGGTCCATTCGGCGATGACCCATATAGACGGGGTCGCAGTCCCGGTGCGTTTCTTTCAATCGAGTCAGTAAAAGCTTGGTAAATGCAGATAGTGTTGAAAAAAAGTGTCCGTTTATCCGAAAACAGTCATTGAGAATGACATGGCCGGCACCGTCGGCAGAGGTTTGACAGATAGGGGTCGCTGGGAGTCGCGCCTGTGAGAAGTCCCACAAGTATTGCCTTCAAATTAAAAGAAAACCACGAGCTCGTCTCCCAAGGGAAAGAGCCTATGGATTAATACGGGGGTGCGTTGTAGGTTCGATGGGGTTGAAGAAGCAGTTGAACCACGTCCTTCCGCAAGCTCTAATTTAGGTAGGTCGTAAGGAGTTGTTGCCAGTCGGTATTCCATTGTTCGAACTCAAACCGTAGTGTCGGTGTCTTCTCCACCCCCAGCTTTCACCCTCTCCGCATCGATCCTTGCCACGACCTTGCGTACCTCGCCGTCCCAATTCGTCCGCACGCACAGTAAAGTCCCGAAGGCCGCGCAGTATAGCAGGGAGCCGGCCAGCGCGATCCAGAGCCCGTGTAATTCAAGTTTGAGGGTGAATGCGAGGTAGACGCCGAGGGGGATGCCTATTTGTGGGTTAGATGATTTGATTAGTTATGCAGTGAGTATGGGTGCGGAGAGTGAGATGTACCGATGAGGTAGTATGCACTTTGCGGCGGGGTTAATGGATTAAGTTCGATGAGCTCCGGAGAGAGAGAGATAGCTACCTGAGATTCAGCATTGCGCCGGTCATCTGCGAAGTGCGGAGTAAGTAAATTAGTTCTGGCAACCCTGCACCAAACGATTGAGCGCACCTGCTTTCCCCTCGCGCGCAGAATCCCGCCCGCCACACCATTCACCCCGTCGAAGATTTGGAAAAGCGCCACCCACGGAAGGATGGCGGAAACCAGTTGGATAACAACTGGATTTATACATTGTAATACTTAGCATTTTCAATTACGGGCCATACTTACCAGGATCATCGTTGAAAAGATAGGCCCATCTGCTGCGGAAGCCCATGAACATCGCGCTAATCATGTTGTTGTGTGAGGGCAAGATTGGAATTGAATCAGCCACATACCAAAAGACCAGCCCCACGGTCAGCGCCATCATAAGAGCCGTGTTGGCAGCGATTTGGGCGCGCCGGGAGTCAAATTCACCCAGGAGGTTGCCGATGCTATGTACGTGGTAACATACACATAAAATAACATGAGTGGAGGGGTAGTTAAAGCTTGGAGCAATAAATCAACAGCGCCCACTAACCGAACTGACGCCGCTATGCCGAGGGCAAAAGGCGCTTGGTAGGTTGTTGAAGCCGAGGTGAGCAGGATGGATTGGGTCGCAAGTGAGATCGGACCCAGTCTGTTGGGAATTCGAACTGTTTGACATGGGGAAATATGTGGGTTACCAGGAGTTACTTACAGCGACGCAGCGAGGGCAACAAGTTCGAACGCCCACCACTCCGCTGCGGTCTGACCTGGATGGATGCCGAAAACATTTAGCGATGCGACTGATTTACACAACGAGAGAGCGGGGTGGAATAATCGACGCACCAACGCCAGACAGCCCAAGCCTTGCAAGAACACCCAGACCCCTCAAGGCGCGGCGTGAGAGAGGGTGCCATGCCGTGCGGGGGGCGTAGAATACGCCATAGCAGATGTTGAGGAGGGAGACGAGGTTGAATGAGCAGGCAGTCGCGATGGGGGCGCCGATGTAGCCGAGGCGGATTGGATCGGGGCCCCATACTGTGTGTGTGCGTGAATTTTGTTTTGGTTTCAAGAGGGAGAAGGGTACTGAGGAGATAGTTGAGGAGGGCATTGACGGGCGCGATGATACAGATTATTTGCGTTGGGACTGCGAATAAACCTGAGGGGAAAGTTGGTGTCAGAAACAACCGAGATTCAATCATCGACGCACCTTGCGATTGAAAGTATCGACTTGAAGGTGGCGAATCAGTAGATCGTTCGAGCATGGACGAGTGCCGAGTAATGTGTACATACCGGCTGATCAGGTTGAAAGCATAGGCTGAATAGCAGTTGCCAATGAGTTTTTTCTTTGTTTTATATTGTGCTAGGAATCGACTCACCTGGCAGCCCAAACGAAACCCAGCGCAAGTAAATCGAAGCCAACCGCGCGACTTCTGGATCCTGCTTCAGCCCAAGCAGGATTGTTTCGGCGTTGAACCAAATGAGGTACATCGGCTGAGCGGTGCCCGCGTCAATTATTCCGGATGGAGAAAGAAATATGGAGGACGCACGATGAGCGCGGCTGTCATTATGACGGCTAAAACACCCCGACGAGGCAATCAGCGCGTGGGTAACTAAAATGGGGGAAGGGAAGGCGCCAACCCATGCGCTGAGACCAGAGTCCGACGAGCTTTGGCTGGGGCGAGGTCCAGGCGGAGGGGAGGACGGTGTCGAGGGCGCTGGCGAGACCATGGAGGACGGAGAAGCTGGATACGGTGGCCGTCATGGAGCCCTTATTGTACATTCAAAATCTATCCATTCCATGCGAAGAAAAAGAAAAAAGAAAAACGGAAAAGAGGCGTACTTACGAGTGTGACTCCAGCCAGTGCGGTCGTGCCCGTGGGCAGATGGCCAATGGTCAGGACGGGCGCGATGACCAAGCTGTATTCGAGTAGCTGCGTTCCGAATATGGGAAGCCTGTGGGGTTGGGAATCGTTGAGCAGCCCGACCGAGCTTGGGCTGTGAATGGATCTTACGAGTATTTTGCGATGACACGGAGTTCGGAGAGGTAAAGCGCCGTTTTTGACTCAGAAGGATTTTTGTTGGTGGTCGATGGGTTGAGTAGCGGGGTCGTTTCGGACTCGGGGGGCAGCAAGCCTTCTTGAAGCTGGGCTTCGCTGGATAGCATCGCGTCAATATATATACGAAAAGGTGCGCCAGCCACTCACGACATCGTTAGGCCGGTTGAGTGGCCTGTGGCGCTGAGAAGGAGTGACTCAACCACAAGAAAGTGGTAAGCGCCAATCACGGTGTGTCATGAGGTCCAACAATCAATCTCCCACGGTTCTGTTCGAAAATTACGAGTCATAAATTTTTGTCAGAAAATTTGACTCGTTCTTGACAGCGGATTCTCCGCAGAAATTTTTGTTCGATTCAGTAATTTTTGATTCTCTTTGTTGTGGTACTGATGATATCATTCTTGTTGGTATCATTCCATCATTCCATACCGACCTTTTGCCATCACTTTCAGACCGTTTTCTTTGCCCTACGTCATTCTTGTTGCTATCATTCCATCATTCCATACCGACCTTTTGCCATCACTTTCAGACCTTTTTCTTTGCCCTACGTCATTCTTGTTGCTATCATTTCCTCCTTGCGATCCATCCTCCAACCCCTCTTCCTCATCTTCGCTTTCTTCATCGTCGTCTAATGCTGGTGGCCATGGCTCCGTTTCCGTCTCGGCTGGCCCGTTTTCGTGAACGCGCCGGATGTGTCCAAGATCTTCGCCAACGCCTGAAGTCCTTCCTCCGGCCCCAGCAGCTCCGGTATCACCAACTCGGCGGATACATCGCGTAGGAGGTCGCGCTGATCCTAGTACATTTCGCATTCCCGCAAGATGTGGCTCCTCGTTTGGTATCGCGCCCCACACTGACATGCCACTCCTTCCGAAGGTACAAATCTAGCGTAGTACTCACCTATGAATGCATGACCAGTTCTGCACTGGATCAACCTCCCATATACCTCACGCTTGGTCGCAGTGAAGTGCGGCTTTGGTTTCCACGAGGGCGCAATGCGGTCTGCGGGTCCAAAGCCACCCGACGGGTGCGTGTTCTTCCATCGTTCTGTCCATCTCGCAAGCGCCTTCTACTTGGCCGCACGCTTCGCGTGCGTGAGTGATGTCCGCTCGTCTGCGCACCATGTCTCGGCGGCTTCTTTCGCGAGCTCGTCGGCGCGCTCGTTGCCTTCGATGTCCTGGTGTCCCGGGGACCAGTCGATGTCGATGGTGTTCTGCGGATCCTGATCAAGGAATTTCTCGACGTACCGTCGGAAACGTTTGGCGTGGGCCTGGCCTGCCTTTGCCTTGGGATCGAATATTGCTCCCAACGCTGCGGTGTTGTCCGCATAGAAGTGCAGGTGCCTGATCACCGGGTGCGCGCCCACGAATGCCAGCGCGTCGTTGGCGGCCCTTGCTTTCACTTCGTTTCCTTCCTTTTCGTTTGGTCTTGATTACCAGCGACCAGTTCTCTTCCCTTCCTTCTTCTAACCGCCTGTTCAGTCCAGCTTTCTGCCTTCGCTTTCCCTTTGTCCTGACAAATTGTCCAACAATTGTTTTGCACATGCCTCGTTGTGCGTTACTCCCCTTCTTTACCTCGTATTTTTCTGTTCTCACAGTTGGCAGGTTCTTCTCTTT